>QRFJ01001959.1:0-96397 GCA_006176705.1 Cocos nucifera | reverse complement strand
TGGGAGCGCTGTTGTCTTCCTCGTATTGTACGTGGATGACATCCTCCTTATTGGGAATGATATTCCCATGTTGACATCAGTCAAGATGTGGTTGTCTAAGGAATTCTCCATGAAAGACCTAGGTGAAGCATCCTTTATTCTAGGAATTAAGGTCTATAGGGATAGACCGAATAGGATGCTAGGACTTTCACAGAAGATGTACATAGAGGAAGTACTAAAGAGGTTTAGTATGGAAAACTCTAAGAGGGGATTAATACCCTTCAGACATGGTATTCATCTTTCCAAGAAGATGTGCCCCAGCACACCTGAGGAAATAGAACGCATGAGCAAGATCCCTTATGCTTCTGCAATAGGGAGCCTCATGTATGCCATGCTATGTACACGACCTGATATAGCCCATGCTGTGAGTGTCACAAGCAGATATCAGTCAAATCCAGGTGAAGAACACTGGACTTCTGTGAAATGTATCCTTAAGTACTTGAGAAGAACTAAGGATATGATGTTGGTCTTTGGTAATGGAGAACTCCAAGTTCAGGGATACACAGACTCGGACTTCATGTCCGATATAGATGATCGAAAGTCGACATCTGGCAGACTATTTGTGCTGGAAGAGTTCCAAGCAAACGGTGATACCATCTCATCCGCGATTACCTTGAGAAAGGTTACGTTGAGGTCAAGAGAGTCAACTCCACAGATAATGTGGCAGACCCACTTACAAAGCCGTTGGGCCAGCAGAAGATCGAAGCCCACCTTGAGAAGATGGGACTTAGACTTGTAGCCAATTGGCTTTAGGACAAGTGGGAGATTGTTAGATATATGTGCCCTAGAAGCCAGAATTGGCTGACACTTGTAATACACTTCTAGGGGCAAAATTGTAATTTTAACTATAATTAATGAAATGGGTTATTTTCTATCACACATGTGTATTTAGTGTCTGTGATACATCCTTTGAGTTAATGGTAATGATAATTCATATTTTCAAGAGTTGAAAATTTAAGACATGAATAATCATTATTAACTCATAAACAGCTCCCGACCATAGGATCATCACGAGGATGGTGATTGATCCGGAAGGTTGGTGTACGATCGCTTCTCTTTAGTAGATGAGTCTTGAGTCTACGGTGTGGAGACACCGGAGCGAGAGTACAGGTACTCGTTAGAGAACGAGGGCACTGAGCGTGACCACCTCGAGTAGTCATTAGGGAGTCTACCTTCTCATCAATGACTGACTCGATGCTGCAGTAGTGTGTCTGGTTCTTTGACCTGAGATGCATCGGCAGTTCACCTTGAGGGTGTTATAGTTTGACTACACCATTACTCGGTCTCCTAGCCATATGGAACCCTGAGGTGTATGTTGGCTATAGCATGTTCATTGTAGGAACTGGATTGCATCAAGATGGGATCTATCTACCTCGGTGGTAGAGGAGCAGCCCTATGATGATCATGAGAATCAAGTCCAGAAGCCCATGGCCATGGTAGAGTGAAATAATAGAAAGAGTTTCTATTTAGATTTTCACATTGGACTCGAATCGAATGATTACATCATATGACAGAGACTAGGGTTTGACGAGTTCACCTTAACCCTAATCTGATCGGGCTCAAGATAGAAGAACTGAATCACACAGGTAGCTGCACCAAGAGGTTCGCATTCAGCTCTGATGGGTTGCCACCATATACTGCTAGGTGTCACTGATGGATTTTGGGAGCAATTAGAATGATTTAGATGATCGATCATTCTAGCTGTTCGAATCAGAAGAGTTCTGATCCATCGAAAGGAGTTTCGATGATGTCTATGATAGAGATCATGACATATCCCATTACCATACAGAACTGAACCTAACTGGGTCACACAAACAAGGGTTTGAATCTGGTGATCATCAATTGAACTGATCTAGTTCAATTGATCTGAATGAGATTCAATTAGGTTCAAGGAAAATCGTGCTAGCACTCGATTGAACCTAACGTTCTTCTTTTACTATCATAAATAAGTTGTCCTGACTGAGCCAAAGGAGTTTGTGCTCAATCAGAGGCCTTCATATGGTCTGACTGGAGGTTGTCCAAGTCAGAATAGGTTGTCTTATTTGTAAGACATTACCTGCCATTTTTGGTCACCTGCCATTTCTTGTTCTTTGACTTTGGTCAAAAGTCTACCTTTGACTGGTCAAACATTGACCATTGACCCTTTGACTTTTGACCACATGTCATGCACCTATTGGAGAGCTGGTGGGGGCTTGTCCCCCTGCCAGAACCTGGCAAGGAGAAGGGCGCACGCCAAGGGTGGCGTGAGCCCAAGTAGGAGGCGCCTAGGAGTCCTTGTTGGACAAGGACTCCACCTCCCTTTAGGATTCCAATTAGAGTTCTACTAAGAATCCAGTTTGACTGGTCTTAGGCGCCCTCTAAGGAGGAATCCAGGGGTCTCTTTTTCAACCAATCAGATTTAGATCTGATTACACAAAGGGTTGTGATTGGTTGAGAGGAAGAAGAGTTGGATCACGCTTAGTCTATAAATAAGACCCTGCGCCCAACCCTAATAAAAAGTCTTATTGAAAGAGATTTCCCACGTCCAAGGCTGCCTCTCCCCTCCTTCTCCACGCCATACTCTCTTCTCCCCTTGCTCTCCACGTCCAAAAATGTTTTGGACTTAGTTTGGTGCGATTCAGATCAAGGAAAGGCGATCAAAAGCAAGAAGGCTGCGCTGCTGCAAAAGGACGACTGCAGATCTTTAAAAGAGTTTTGAAGATCCTCCAAATCAGATCCAGATCTGATTTTTGGAGGTGTGATAGAGAAGAAGAGGTTCTCCAGATCCAACCCGAGTGGATACCGGTAGAGGCCAGACGCTTGCGTGGCTAAGATCCAGAACCTTCCGCTACAATCAGGATCATCTACAGGGTAATAGGATTACCCAAATCAGGTAAATTAAATTTGATTTAATTTATCTTATTTTATTTTATTTGTTAAAATAATAAGAATCAGATCTGAAACATATCAAGATCTGATTGAGATCAAGAGAAAAAATTTTGAAATATATCTCTTGATCTAATCAGATCTGGACGAACCTGGACCGGGAAATCAGGATTTCCCTTCAGGGCAGTTCCACTTCCAGTAGCCGTCAATATTATAATGAAAATACTTTTCTTTGTCAGTGGCCTTTTTCTTCAGCTCTACCTTCTTTTTCTTTCCACCTTCCATCTTCTACCTTTTTACAGACTTCTTCTTCTTTCTAAAAGATTTTCTCTTAGAAGAAGTCGATTCCATAGCAAGTACTGAGCCTTAAGAACCTTTCATAGAAAGCTCAATGTAACCAGCATATTCATAAGCTTGACCAGAGTTTCTAAAGTTTATGCATATGATAGTTCATGATGAACTGCCCATATGCATCAGTCAAGGATTGTAAAATTATATCATTCTGCAGATCCTGATCTAACTTAACTTCGAGCTTCTCAAGCTCTTCCAAGTTCTTGATCATCATCAGACAATGATTTTGAACTAATTGTCCATCATACATTTTAGCCTTAAACAGTCATTTAGTGATCTGATATATGGCTGCATGACTCTGTTTATCAAACAACTCTAGCAGGTGAGCCAACATTTGGTGGGCAGTCTTGATATCTTTATGTTGGCACTGAAGCTCATCAGACATCGAGCCCAACATGTAGTATCTGATCTTATTATCTTCATCCATCCATTTATCAAGAGATGCTATCTATTCAGTGGATGGATGGGCTGGTAAGGTGGGAGGATCCTGGTCTAATACATGAGTTAACTTTTTAAAATGCAAAATAATTTTAAAGTTCCAAAGCCAATTCTTGTATTAGATTCGGTCAGTCTATGGGTGTCTAGGATACGAGCTAGTGGGTTGGATGCAGACTTTTTTTTTTCTGTAGAGAGTCAAAATTTTTAGTTAGGATTTATAATTAAGACTTGACCAATTTATTTAGGAGTTTGATTTTTAAACAAACTAGCTTCCACTATTTTCTTCGAATCCCTACACTCTCTGTAAAGATGCAAAAATCTTCATGATTAATGATTTTTAGTGGATCATGCAGTCCCACCAACTAACTCATCATCTCACCTAACAATTATTGATGATGGATTAGCCAATGAGTGAACAACTCTTGTCCAATAATTTTCTAATCATGGTGCACCCAGGCTTGATCTCTAATTCATGAATCTCACCGTGCCTAGAATATTGATTCACTTCTTAGTTAAGTCAGACCCATCATTTGCACAGATTAAATTTCTAATTGGGTCTCTCACCGTATTCAAAATATTGAGCCTAATTCATCCTCCAACCTGTAGCATCCAATGCCCAATAGACATGGTTGGATCTTTTCGATGCAACTGAATCATTATGACTAGTCAAGAACAATCAACCCCAGGAAGGATCCGCATATCTATAATGGTGGAAGACCTTAGACTTAATCTTTTCTTAGAAAGATTTAATTTAGATCTCTTTAAACTTGACTTGACATAGCCATAACCATTATGACTAATCTAATGGCATGGGTTAGCTCGAATTATTAGTCATCTTAGATCAGGACTTAGCTGATAAATATGGTCAGGTAAGTGAGATCAGTGGAAGGGATATGCCATTAACTCGATAAGAACACATTCGAGTCGAGCAGCTCCTAATTAAAAATCAGTCGATCATATATGTCAAACTTATCTTAGATACCAAATTATTGAGCTAGAATCAATCAGGCTAGCCTACAATGCAGACTCTAACCACTGAGCCTAATTAGGTCTTAACTTGATCGATCACTCATGTGACTCGATCTTGACCCAGACTTAATCCTATTAGGCTAATCAATTTAAGCACTCTTGATCCCATCTAACCGATACTTGATTTGGTTTGATCAACCGCTAGACCTAATTGAGCTACCCAAGTCCGAACCCAATTTTATGAATATGTCTTAGATCTGAAAATTTTTAATTTTAGATCTAATATATTTTATAACCTTAATTCTTAATTAAGTTTAGAGTTCATAAATAAAATATGTAAATAAAATTCTAGAATTTCAGGATCTAGAATTTTGCAAAATATAAGTTTTTGATTTTTGATTAAAGATGAATGCACAGCACCCCTACACATCATAAAAATACACCATTGAATGGAAGGAGAGGGCCTTTAAACCCTTCTTTATTCTTATGATCGGATGGTTAAGGAGAACGTCTTAATCAGAAATATGATGAATCTACAAAATTAGTTAGATCTACATCATATATCATACATAAAAATTGATCTAATTTAAAAATATATTTTGCATACATCTCATGTATTATATCATGCATATTTTTAAATTTAAATTATCTCATAAATATCTAAAAAATAAAATTTAAATTTGATCATATTAAATTAAATTTATTCAAGATAATTTTTTTAGATCTATTCTATAACTAGTCTAAACATGCATCAATCATATCTCATATGAATAAAATTAAATAAATTTATTTTTTATTTTTTAGATTTAATTATAATATTTATAATATTAAAAAATAATAAATAAATAAATTTAAAAATTATAATTAATTAAATTAAAATTATGATGATGTTAGACTATACATAGAATAATTCTATTCCTAGTCTAGTCATACATCTCATACATCTTAGATCTAAATTATTTAATTTTTTTAATTTTTTAATTTTAGATCTAATCATATATCATGTGACATCTAAAATTATCTAATTATTAAATTAAAATTAAAATAAAATTAGATCTGATGAATTTTTGAAACCTACCTCTGATACCAGTTGAAGAAAAAATTCTATTTTTTGGATCAGGTTCATTCAGATCTGATTGGATCAAGAGGGATATTTTAAAAAAATTTTCTCTTAGATCCAAATCAGATCTAAAATTTTTTAGATCTAATCTTATTGATCTGATAAAATAAAATAAAAATAGATTAAATCTAATTTAATTATACCTATATTTTGGGTAATCCTATTATCCTGTGATGATCCCGATGGTTGTCTGAGATTTTGGATGTAGCCACGCAAGCGCCTAGCCTCTACCGATATCTACTTGGATAAGATCTGAAGATCTTCTCCTTCTCAATCTATGCTCCAAAAATCAGATCTAGATTTGATCTTGAAGGTCTTCAAAATGGCTTTTGAAGATTAGTCATTGTCTCTTGCAACAGTGCTACCTTCTTCCTTTTCTGTCGCCTTTCTCTTGCTTGGATCGCACCAAACTCGAGCCCAAGAATTTTTGGATGTGGATAGGAGAGAGAGGACCTGAAGGTGGCATGGAGAGGGAGGGAGAGAAGCTTTGTGGCATGGACAAAGGGCAGAAGCTCTCAATTCTAGGTGTAGACAGGGTTTATATAGATCCTACTATGCCATGCAGTGCCACATCATCCCGATCAATCATGGCTCTTTATGCAATCAAATCTAAATCTGATTGGTGGGATGACATCATCTGATCCAATCAGATTAGAGTTTCTCAAAAATCTCCTTAGGTGGCACCAAGACTGGTCAAACAGGACTCCTTGGCGCCACCTAATTTGAAATCATTAAGCAACCTGGAGTCCCATCTATATGAAACTTTAGGCATGATCCTCATGGGGTGCACACCTCCCTAGGCATGTGCCCCCTCCCTTTCTATCTTTTAGTAGGGAGACAAAGCCCCATATTCTCTTCTATGGGTGCATGACACATGGGCAGATGTCTAAGTGTCAAAGGTCAATATTTGACCAAAGTCCAAAGACAAGATTTAGCTGGTGATGAAAAATGGTAGGTGTTGTCTCAAATTCATCTCATAAATTAAGATAATCCTTTTCTGACCTGGACAAGCTCCAGTCAGATCAAGTAAAGATTTCTGAGTGAGCTCAAATATATTTGGCTCAGTCGAGACAAGCTTTAATGATTGTTAAAGAAGAAGATTAGACTTAATCATGTGCTAGCATTATTTTTTTGAATCTAATTAAATTTTATTTAAATTAATTAAATTATATTAGTCCAATTGATGATATCCAGATCTAAACTCTTGTTTGTATAATCCAGTTAGGTTCAATTTCATATGGTAATGGAATATATTGCGATCTCTATCATTGACATCATTGAAATACTTTTCGATGGATCAAAACTTTTTTGATTCAAACAACTAGTATGATCAATCATCCAAATCATTCTAATTGCTCTCAAAATCCATCAATGACACCTAGCAACATACGGTGGCAACCCATCAGAACTGAAAATAAATCTCTTAGTGCAGTTATCTGTGTGATTAAGTTCCTCTATCTTGAGCCCGAATCAGATTAAGATTAAGGTGATCTCATCAAATTTTAATATCTATCATATGAATTAATCATTCAATTCAAGTCTAATGTGAAAAACCCTAATAGAAATTCATTCTATTATTTCACTCTGCCATAGCCATGGACTTATGGATTTGATTCTCATGATCATCATAGGGCTGCTCCTTATCTACCGAGGTAGATAGATCTTCTATCGGTGCAATCCAATTTCTACAATGAACATGCTATAGCCAAAATACACCTCAGAGTTTTGAATGACTAGAAGATCGAGTCATGGTGTAGTCAAACTATAACACCCTCAAGGTAAACTATTGATGCACCTTAGATCAAAGAACCAGACATACCACTACAACTTCGAGCTAGTCATCAATGAGAAGATAGACTTCCTCATGACTGCTCGAGGTGGTCACGCTTAGTGTCCTCATTCTCTAACAAGTATCTATACTCTCACTCTGGTATCTCTACACTATAGACTTAAGATTCATCTTTTCTAAAAAAGCGATTGTATACCAACCTACTGGATCAATCACCATCCATATGATGATCCTACAGTCGGAAGCATTTTATGAGTTAATAATGAAAATTCATGTCTCAAATTTTCAACTCTTGAAAATATGAACTATCATTACCATTAACTCAAGAGATATGTCACAGACACTTTCAAATACACACTACGATAAAAAATAATTTATTTTATTATTTATAGTTAAAATTATAATTTTATCCTTAGAAGTGTCTTATAAGTGTCAGTCAATCTGACTTCTAGGGCACACATATCTAATATGATGACCATCGATGCTGAAAAGAAAACCCAAGGGGTGGACACAACCTAAAATAGGAAAGGGGGATTCAAGGAAAAATCCAGTAATTGCTGGTCAGAAATTGGGGTTTTAAAAGCTAAGGAAAGATAGCAAACCAAATAATCTGAAGATTGGAGGGTTTTACCTCCTTTTCTGGTGGTGTTTGGAGCTAAAATCTAATGAGCTCGAGTAGAAAAAGAAAAAACTCTGATGATCTCCTTCGAGTTAGCCTCGGATCTCGATGGGAAGGAGTGAAGGGAAGACCCTTCCTTTTAAATAGGGCTGAAGGGGAGGAGTTTCACTCCTCCCCAGTAGTGGATTTCCAACTTCGACTAAGAGTTGTTTGGGAGAGAATTTTTTGTTCTATTTTTTTTTTAGAAGGCTATTGCTGCTTTAAGATTTATGCAATTAGATTTGGGATATCATAGATAAATTTGAATGGTACCTAGAACCATTTCGGAGAAATGTTGTTTCTAAGAAGTGGGTGAGTGGGGGTTGAAACTATATTGCAAAACTTATTTAAATTGGATGTAGCTATATGAAGAGGATCAGAGATCAATGAAAACTATTTTTTCTGTCTACCTATTTACTTTATCCTTATTTTACTTTTTTAGATTATATTTTTACATCTCTCCTAGGAGCAAGCGATAATTTTGTAACCTAAAAGTCCTTGAAGTTTCATGGCAATTTGAACCCAATCATTCTCTTCGAATTTTTGGCCCTACGTCGGTGACACACTACATAATTCTCTTCACATCACCAAATTCATTGATTTTTTTGGACTTTGGTCACAAAAAATAAAGAAATAATTTTTGGCACACCCAATGGGACAACATGGAATGCCATTGAAGAAAAAAGTTGAAGTTCAAACCTTCACTATTGAACAGCTAAAAGCTCTTCCTACTAGTGATCAAGATGTTGAAAACCAACAGCCTCCCCCGACTGAACAAGTGGACTCTAATTTATCATTGTGGCAGACTAATGTTGTTAGTGATGAAACATGATAAGGAATGTCATCAAGAAAGAAAATTGGCCAACCTAAAAGTCAACTTCCTATGTCAGTGACTTTCCAATGGGTTGTACATAAGATGAATGATACTGTGGTACAATTTCATTATCATCTAGATTAAAGTCAAAAAGATCTTCTTGAAGTAATTACTAGCCAATTTGCTATGGTTGTGAAGCTATTGGTAAGTCAGCAAGAAAGTGTTTCTTCACTTATGACCAAATAATTTAATAAGTTAATTATGTTATTGACCAAACAGAATCAGTCTCTACCAACATCTTGGAATGCAGCCCAATGGTGTAATCTTTTGAAAATGCCTAATCAACAACACAATGGTCACCTGTACAGGATTTACAATATAGGAATATGAAAAATTTAGAATGCATGATCTAAAAAAGATGATGTCTATGATAGGAGAAAGGTTGAATATTACGAAGGAGAGTCATCTAGGACAAAGCCTTATTTAATGAATACAAGAATTTCAACTAAGCCCCCGGTTCCATCTCATATAGCTAGTTCGGCCAATTACAAACCAAAATTGAGGTTAAATAGGAATTATGGCTAGGTATAGGCTAAATGCGCCCATTACCAACTTTTGTGGTCAAGTTGGTAATAGAGAAAGACCTTGTTTGATAGTATCCCTTAGTGCTAGGCAGCAAACGAGTCTAGGAGGAGATTTAAATAATGTCGTGGGCAATATACAGGACCTACCATGGTGCCATTGCCATAAGAACTAAATGGGCTAGGTTCTATTTCTAATCCAAGGATTGGGATTGGTATGACTATTGTAGAGCCAGTCTTTTATACAGTATATGGTAATAGTACATATCAGCCACAGCAAAGAACCCTATATAAATAATGGTGCCATTGAATCAAGGTGATCATGTCCAGCCTAGTCCTGATGTAGCTCATCTAGCAGACATTGTCAAGGAACAACTAGGTTTTCCACTTCAATCAGTCAATAGGCCGATATATAGGAAACCATACCTAGAGTGGCATGATCAAGCATATGAGTTCCCTAAAGGATACAAAGTACTTGAATTTTTTCATTTTTTGGGAGATGATAGTATCTTAACTATAGAAAATGTAGGAAGATTTTCAATCCAATGCGATAAAGCAGGAGCTAATGATTTCATCAAACTTAGACTATCTGCGAACTCCCTCACTAGGTCTACTTTCTCATGGTATGTGAATTTACCTATTAATTCTATATTTACTTGGTAAGAAATAGAAAGTTAATTTCATGCCCGATTTTATAGAATCAAACCTGAGGTATTGGTTGTAGATTTGGCTAGATTGACACAACAAGCTGATGAATCAATTGAAAGGTATTTGAACCAATTTAAAAAGACCCAAAATAGATGCTATGCATCTCTAAGAGAGGCTGAATATACAAAAATTGCTCAAAATAGCCTCAACGTTGGGCTAAGGAAGAAGTTTGTAGGTCAGGAATTTTCTAACCTATTTTAATTAATATCCCAGGTGATAAATTATGAGATGATTCTTAGGGAAGAAGAACAAAAGAAAACCACGAAAGAAACTTATCTTAGAGATTTTAATTATGATATTTCGGTCATTGAGGCTGAATCCAAGGAATTTAGTGAAGATTTAGAAATAGAAATTGATGTTGCAGAGATTCTCACTAGCAAATCTTATGTTTGTAGGTCACTCCACAGGTTTGATCAATAATAATTATTCAACCTTCACTGAAAGAAGAGGTCAAATTTGCATTCAACATTACTAAGGCTAATCAGATATTTGATCACTTGTTGAAAGATAAACAAATCAAATTACCAGAAGGTCATAAAATACCATCAGTAGGAGTTAAAAGGAAAGAAGTATTGTAAGTGGCATAATCAGTGGAGCCACGATACAAATAATTGCCTGGTGTGTAGAAACATAATACAAAAATTCATTATGGAAGGTGGACTGAAGTTCTTTGATAAAGATAAAGAGGTTATGTTGATAGATGGAGATCTCTTCCTAGAGGTAACAATCAACACAACCAGTGCAAATCTAACCAACATGGTAGGTAATCATGACCGAAATGAAACATAGTAGACTAAAGATAGGGAAAAATATATAATACAAGAGCTAGAACAATAGGAAAGGGAGTTTGTGGACCTACGACATAAAGATTTGTTGCATCTATAAGTTTCATGCTAATTTTGCAATCGAGTATCCTGATTTGGTGTCACATCAGAAAGAAAACGTGCACAATCAAAAGCGACACCAAAATAATCAGCCTCAGCATCTTCCAACTAACAGGTGGGTAAGAAGGGATCTAGGATACAAACCATCATATGGAAGACCAACATAAGAAAGGATACAAACCAAAAGTCCAACCAACATAAAAGACAAAGAAAAAGAATTGATGAAGCCCAAACAGAGTAATGATGGTAAGCTTACTAAGAATGGGCAGATGAAAATAGGTTGGTGTAAGAAAGATGAAAGGAAAGCAAACTTTCAGTCGATTGAACAAGTAAAATGATTTGTCGACCAATCTAGTATGATCAATAGTGATATGATGAAAGGAGGAAGTTCAAGTAAAACTGACAGTGATTAAAGGAGGCCAAAATCAGTCAAACCTCTCATAACATCTATTGGAGAATGGTATGAGGTATGATTGAAAGAGAGGAGACAACTTCAATCGCAACCATACATGACAAAAACTCAAAAGAGGTGATGGCAAAGAGTAAGAGCACTATAAAGAAATATAGCATTGGAGGTACATAGGATGTCTTTTCAACAATAGCAATGGGTGAGAAAGATGCACCAATTAAAGCTGAAACTCAGGAATCGGTGGTGGAAGAAATATCTAAACAAGTGCAATCAAAGATTTAGTTTGAGATGCTACCATAGAAGGTTGATGTGAATATGGCATTTATCTTATCTTATATATTTCAAGCTAAACCAGATCAACCATCACAAATTGAAGGAGATGTTATGGAGAGAGGGAATGTCCAGAAATTTTTTGTGTCGACCATAAGTTAGATGTTATTAAAAGATAGACAAGGTCCATAAAATTCGATATCGGATAAGAGTGCAACAATAATTTTATTTCAATCAACAAGAGAAATGGAGAGACACATCAAGCCGCTACATATTAATGTACTTATATTTAAAAAACTTGTCCGATAGATTCTGGTGGATAATGGTGCAAAGGTAAACATTATACTAATGACAATGATGCATAAACTTGGAAGAAAAGAACGAATTAGTAGCTGCAGATGTGGTAGTCACGAACTTCATGGGAGGATCTTGTAAATTGAAGGGGATTTGTCAGTGCATCTTCAAGTAGGTTCATGATCCTCTGTTACTGCATTCTTTATTATGGATGCTTTGACACATACAATGCTTTATTGGGTAGAGATTGGATACATGTCAATTTTTATATCCCTTCATCCTTGCATCAATAATTGATCTTATGGAATCTTGATACAAAGAAAAATGTGGATGAAGTAGAGATTGTCATAGCTTACAAATATGGCCGTAGCTATATTATATCAAGATAATGTGGGTTCATTGAAGTTTATTAGGCAAGATAAGTTTGGAAAACCTACAGAAGTGACTGTAATAAATTTTATGGATGTATGTCAGGTATAATATAAAATTTGGTCACGAAAGGTAGAAGAGTTGAATCCACTCGCAGTGAATTTAGAATGACTCAAGAAGCAATGAAGGCCATGGTAGATACTTTAGCCAAATTGTCGATTTATGAAAAGTTCAAAGAGGATGAAGGGTTGAAATATGATACATCTGGAGTAATGGAGAACTTGATGAAATATAATTGGATGAATTTGAAACAGTATTAATAGAAGATGGTTTTGTTGGAATGTCTAATAAGATATTGGAGGTGAACCTGGGAGAAGAGTTACATCCCCAGAATACCTTCGTCAACAACGCATTGTAGGATAAAGAAAGAGAACAGTTAGTTATATTGCTATGGAAATTTAAAGATTGTTTTGCTTGAAATTATGTTAAAATGTTAGGTCTGAGTAGAACAATAATGGAGCATAGATTGTCGATCAAAAAGGATTTCAAATCTTACATACAACCGAAAAGGAGAATGTCAATAGAGGTCATGTTGAAGGTGAAAGAGGAAATAGAAAGACTATTCAAAGTAGGATTTATAAGAACTACAAGTATGTGCAATGGCCATCCAATGTTGTCTGTGTAATTAAGAAAATCAGGATGCTACTCATTTTTGTTGATTTTAGAGATCTCAACAAAGCTACCCTAAAAGATGAATACCCAATGCCAATTGCAGATACACTCGTAGACGCTTTCGCTCAGCATAAGGTATTGTCTTTTATGGATGGCCCTTCTGGGTATAACCAAATCTTCATAGCTGAAAACGATGTACATAAAATAGCTTTTCAATGCCCAGAGCATATTGGAATGTTTGAATGGGTGGTGATGCCTTTTGGCCTAAAGAATGCTAGGGTGACATATCAAAGAGCTATGAATACTATATTTCATGATATGATTGACTGGTTCATGGAGGTGTATATAGATGATATCATGATCAAAGCTCACAATTTCAAAGAACATCTAGAGTTTCTGAGTATAGTATTTCAAAGGATGAGGGTACACCAACTAAAGATGAATCCTCAGAAGTGCATGTTTGGAGTTTCGGCTGATTATTTTCTAGGTTTTCTTGTTCATCGGAGAAAAATCGAGATTGATAGAATAAAGCATGGGACATCATTATAGCAAAACTACCTAAAAATAAGCAACAATTATAAAGATTCCTTGGGCAAGTGAATCTAGTTAGCAAGTTCATTTCAACTGTGCAGGAAAGCTTTTATCTTTTTCACTATTGCTAAAGTTGAAAGCACAAGAAGAATTCACTTAGACTGAAGTACATCAACAAGCATTTGAAGACATAAAATAATATTTAATGCAATCTCTAGTATTAGTACCACCACATCAAGGATTACCACTCAGGCTATATTTGTCTGCAGCCAAAAACATTATCAAGAACTTATTGGCTCAAGACAATGAAAAAAGGGTCGAACAAGTAGTGTATTATTTGAGCCGAGTGTTAACTAAAGTTGAACAGCAGTATATGCCTATTGAAAAACTATACTTAACTCTCTATTATTCATATAGTAAATTAAAATATTATACATTATCTACTCTCATGTATATTATTTGTGTTACCGATGTGATCAAGTTTATATTAACAGGACAGATTATGCATAGAAGAATCAAGAAGTAAATGTTAACTCTATCGGAATACACATTCCAATACATCTTGTAGAAATCAATTAAAGGATAAGTATTAACCAGCTTTCTAGCCGATCATCCTTATCTACCGATTGATATTGAGATTGTAGCAAATATACCAACTAGTTATGTTAATTTGAAACCATGGATATTAATGATCGATGGGTCAAAGACGAACGAAGCTGCTGGTGTTGGGGTACTATTAATCTCTCCAATGGACATTCACACCCAATTATCATTTCAATTAGCATTCTTATATTCAAACAACCAGGCCAAATATGAAGCTTTAATAATCAGACTTGAAATATTACTTCAGTTAGGGACAATAAATACTAAAATAATTGAAGATTCTCAAGTGATGTTGAAACAAGTTAGTGGGGAATATAAATGCCATAGCGAGACATTAGTTAGATACTATATAAAGACTATGGAATTAATGTAAAGATTTGTAGAAATAATATTAAAATTTATTCCTAGAAATGGGAATCATTCAGCCAATGAAGTAGTGAAAATTGCATCTGGGTTGAAGATTCCTGAAGGAATATTGAAAAGGATGATTAAAGTGGAAAGAAGAGTGCTATCGTTGATTATAGATGGTTGAAGAGATGATTATGTTTATGTTAATAAATTTCAAGTTGCTTAGAATGACTAGAGACATCTAATTATTCAATATCTCAAGGAACCATTGAGAAGAATGGATAGAAAAATCAAACTAAGGTCTTTGAATTATGTTTTGATTAGGGATGAATTATATAAGAGAAAGCTAGATGGTCTCCTTTTAAGATGCATTGGAGAAGAAGAATCTTTACTAATAATTGGAGAAGTGCATGAAGGAACATGTGGAACTCATCAAGCTGGACCAAAAATATGTTGGTTAATTATTCAGCATGGGTACTTCTAGCTGAAAATACAAGAGGATTGTATTCGATATGCCAGAGGCTATTAAGCATGCTAGAAACACAGGCCAATCTAAAGAATTTCCTATAGTATAGATGTAGTATATGATTAAACCTTGACTGTTTAGAGGTTGGGTGATGGGTTTAATTGATCAAGTTTATCTAGCTTCTTCAAAGGGGTATGAGTTTATTATTATGGCAACTATTATTTCACCAAATGGATTAAAACAGTCCCTATAAGATTAGTAAATTAGATGTCTGTTATTAACTTTATTAGACAACACATTATACATAGATTCGGCCTACTAGAAACTATAATAGCAGATCAAGGATCTATTTTTACTGGCCAAGAGGTGAAAAGCTTCATAGAGGAGTTAGGATTCAAGATAATTCTCTTAACCCCTTACTATGCACAAGGGAACGAATAGGCTGAAGCAATAAACAAGCTTATGGTTTTCGGAGGTACTTTGGCATTATAGGACTTCAAAGAGAATGTCTACAGGCACAATACTATATGCTCTGACTTTTGGTCATGATGTAGTGCTTCCTATAGACTTAACCATGAAATCCGCACGAGTGACACATCAGGATGTGCTAACCAAAGAGGAGTATTTACAAGCTATGATGGCCAAATTAATTACTTTAGATGAGAGAAAATTAAATGCCTAGAGGTAGATAAGGGCTTAGAAAAGAAAAGTAGCCTGAATTTATGATAAAAGAATCCAATCGAAGTGTTTTAAGGAAGGAGAGTTGGTGTGAAAAACTATCCTTCCATTGGGACAAAAGATCCAAAGTTTGGTAAATAATCATCAAATTAGAAAGGGCAATTTATGGTACATCATGTACAACAAGGTGGGGTGTAGCAATTAAGAAATATAGATGGAGATGTACATGACCGAATGATTAATAAAAAATACTTAAAGAAATATTATCTTACAATCTAGGAAATGCAGAAAGAAATAGATATACAAAAGCAAAATTTGGCTAAACAAGCCTATTGACATTAGTACTTCAGTAAGTTTTCTTTTTAACAAGATAAAGTAAAGGAAAGAAAAAATTTAGCTGAGGAACCAAGCAAAGACCCAAAGCAAGATTTATAGCTTCTTGAAAGTTGACTGAAGCAAGCTCTACTGATCTAATATTTATGTTCCTAAAGAATCCATTTCATCGGCTTATTGCTATAATTCAAGAAGATGGGTAGATAGTTGAGCTAGACAATATTCCAAGTCTCCACAATATCTTAATTTCGACCCATGAAGGTCATCATGATTGGCACAATATTTCTAGAAGGCCGATATCTCAGTTTTAATTTGAATTACTATTCTCCAATTTGATCAATATTTTCTCTTTCTCCAATAGTTGGTTTGTCCATCTCTGGAAGTCATCAATAGAAGGCTGAAGTTCTTGCTGAAGTCGATTCCTTTCTTTTTCTAGTTCAATTTTCTGAGTTAGCATGACATCCACTTCATCTGATAGGGATTGGAGCAATTAGACTGACTCAACAAGGACAAACAACCTTTCTTTCAGCTTCGGCAAGTCTAAAGGTGATGAAGATGAGGCTTCAGTAAAATCTCCATAGCTTCTTGGCCTTCAGATAGTGCAAATGAAGATATTAGGTTATCCAGGAATAAGTTGGCAAGCTTGAGTAATGTATGATAGGCTTGAATGACTTCGATTGGAGTGTCACTTAGAGGTAGCCCCGAAGAAGCCGAAGAGGTAGAGGGTGCGGCTAACTTAGCTTTTACATATGCCAGTGAGGCCAATGAAGGATGCTGAGGTTAAGAGATGTCCTATATGAAAAGGATAGATAAAGCTACTAGATAGGAGAAATATTAACGTTCATATAAGTGACTTACAGATTGAATAGAGACTAGAGCTATAAGCCTTGGAGGTGAAGATACCAAGAAATGTATGGTCGAACATGGAATTATTGCAGGGATGTCTTCATCCACGGATGAAACAATGTGTGAAGGCTAAGGTGGCGTCGATACTACTAAAGCTAGACTATATATAAGAGATTCTTCTTCATCCTTATCTTCTTCATCCAAGTCAACTTGAATGGATGTAGGATTTTTAGCCTTCCTATGCCGAAACTGAAGACTGATGGCTGAACTAGAAGGGAGGCGACAGGTTAGAGATTTGCATCTCTTTGGTGGAGGAGGAGCTATAATAGGCTTAGACTCAGGCTCCTTGATAGGGAGAGCTTCAAAAATACCTTTAAAAAAGAAAATGATGAGTTAAGTATAAGAATGAGAAATCAAAGGATGGAAATACTAAACTTATCCTTGAAAGAAGGGTCAATTGCTATTATTTTGTTGGAATATTGGCCACTTAATATCTGAACGGTATATTCTAGACCAGGTAATCCTCCCACTTTTCGTCAACTCAATGAGTGTGATAAGATCGGCCAGCCCAAATCTGGTGGAAGTTTCAGGAGGCCATTGCTTATCTAGCCACCTATAAAATTGCCTATAGTAGGAAGACCAATCTAAATGCCTGCCTAAGATATTCCTAACTATGTTTCTGGAACAAAGTTGGAACTTATGCTTACAATCCTTTAGCATTCAGTCTTCGACCTTCTTTCTACGTAGCATGTTAATGCAGCTCTTCCATCCAGCATACTTAACTCTATAAAATTTTTCATACTTTTTGATTGATTTGCAGAGCTCCAAAAGAATATCTGTCTATAGGATATGTCGATGGAGCTCCACCTGCATCCTACACGGAAAGCTGAGCTTTAGCTGGCAAAGAAGATTCGCTCTAGGCAATTCAGATAAGAATGTCTAAGATCGGCTCCCATCAAATGGTCTTCAAGTGAGATGCCCACCAGACCAGAAACTCCTAAGCAGTGGCTGATTTGAGATAAAATAGATGAAATTCGAAAGTAGCATAGGATAGGTTATAAATATATTTGGTCAATTGCATAGAGGTGGGGCCAATGATAGAAGTTCGATCAAATAGTTATTGATTGAGGAAAAACAAGAAGGGACATAGTATGGTCTGAACAAGGCCAAACTAGCGAGCCACTAAACTAAGAGAATAATGCTCAACAAAGTATCTATTATTACTAGTTAACTCTATGACCAAACCAACATGCAAGTTTCAAGGAAGAAGAAAAGATCACAAAGGCAAACTGATGGACTTTGTCTCATCCTTGGATGCGATAGAGGAAGGCATGAGAAGCCATGAAAGATAAGGGGCTCATAGAAAAGAAAAGAAAAGATAGGGGAGTCTTTTCTCTAAGAAGGCCCTTCATAGAATTTATAAAAGTATTCAGAAAAGGACAAAAAAGGACCTTCTAAGTGGACCAATTCAAGGCCGACAGGCACGAAGAAAAAGAGATGGTCGAAGGCTGAAATTCAGAGAAATAGGCATAAAGAAAAACCTGAAGTAACCAAAGGGAGCCACCACAACTTGTGGAGTCCCAGCAAAACTCCTTTAAACCCCTAAATAAAAAACCTAATAAAAGAGGAGAAAGACAAATAGGATGATTTTTGGCCAACGTAGCAGCAAGTCTAAGATAGGCTTTTACTACCTTAACAGACTTATAATAAAATAAAAACTTGCAAAGCCAAACAAGGTAGAAGGCCACTAATTCTTGATGTGTAAGAGGGCCACTTTGGTTGCCATACAACTCGATGTAAGATGAGTAACTAGTCATCTTACCTAAGTATAAACCAAAGTTGTCAGTTGAGATGAAAACATCCAATGTAGCTGAGAAATGTTCACCCATCGGCCAAAGATCTAATAAAAATCTCAGGTCAAGGAGAGTTGGGGTCCATATGCCATGATTGAAATAGAAAGTGTTAGTTGAAGAGGACCAAAAACATAATATGGCTAGTAACAAGGGCCAATTATCTATCATTTGGAAAGTAGAAAATTTTATAAGATTAGAGAATCCATGCCATTTTCAATCGATATTCTTATAAGATGAGATTCGGCAAACCCAACGGTCCCAAGAAGGGGAAAAGGTAGGCTAAGTTCTGTGAGGGTTGATATGCTCCCAAATAGTAGTTTTAAAGCTAGATTGTTGGTATAGAATGGCTTCTTGGTGGTGAATTAGAAAAATAGAAGAAAAAGATGAAGGAACACTAGAATCAAAGATGGAACGTAGGATGGTAAAGCTAGAAGATTCAAGTATAAATACTTGAGGGTTAACGGAGGCGGGAATATTAAAAGCTTTGAGTTCTCTCTTTCATTTTCCATATTGCTCAGCCAAAGGAAGGAATGAAGATGCCATGGAGGATATTTGAAACAAAGGATACAGAGGCTAAGCAAATCAAGGTGAAAGACAAAGGAGAGACTTGTTAAGATACAAAATATCTTGGAAATGTCAAATCAACAAAAACACTAAAGGAGAAGTTGACATGCGCAAACGATCTTTGGTATTTGGGGAATATGGAATAACGTTTGTGATTGCAATCTTGGTAATTGCCTCATTAATTAAATGAGACCAAGGAAAGTGGATGCTGGATTTAAAATCATGAATATATCTTATAATCCTGCTACTCATCAAACTAAAAGATGTGGGGGGGGCATTGTTCACACTAGAAATTTACACCCACAATTTATTTGGGCTTGGTGGACTAGTTGGCAAGGCTCGATAAAAAGAATGATACATGAAGAATATGGAAGTAATAAATTTGAATGGCACTAGAAACTATTTTAGACAAATGCAGTTACTAAGAAGTAGATGAGTGGGGAGTTGCAGCTGTATTGCAAAACTTATTTAAACTAAATGTAACTATATGAAGAGGCATCAGAGATCATGGAAACTTTATTTTTTACCTACTTATTTATTTTATCCTTATCTTACTCTTTTAAATTATATTTTTACATCTCTCCTAGGAGTAGGCAATAATTTTATAACTTAAAAGTCCTTGAAGTTTCAAGACAATTATAAACCCAATCATTCTTTTTGAATTTCTAGCCCCATGTCGATGGCACACCATGCAATTCTCTTCGGCATCGCCAAATTCATTAAATTTTTGGACTTCAATCACGAAAAATAGGAAAACAAGTTGTAAACTAAAGAATGAGCACCTCGAATGAGGCATCGCCCTATCCGAGGAGAAGCATACCACCACCCGACTTTCTTAGGATGTTCCTTAAATGAGAAACACGTCAAAAAGAGATGGACGGTCAACTCAGCACAAAGGAGGAAGTAGTGGGTAAGGTGTCATTATTCAGCGCAACACAACATGGAGCTATTTGGAAGAACCTGGGAAGATCTATAATAAAAGAACAGAAAGATAACTTAAGGCCGACTTTGAAGGATTCTTCGTAGAGTCTGACCTGACCTACGAAAGGTCTAGCTATCCGGTAATCAAGACTAGGAAGCTCCAACTTAAATCTCAAAGGAATCCGATATTGAAGGTGGACGATCTCCAAGTCCTCATAGGTGAGGATAGAGGCTACTCGAAAAGGGCCAAAGTTCAATACCTCCTCAACCTCGGAGCCCTCCAAGGAGGACTCACTATGAGACTGAGGACCCCCACTAGATAGGTCCCGATCAAAAGCCAACAACCTGCCGATAAGCTTGAGGTGCTCATCTTCAATAGAATCTAAAAAAGAAGAGAAAATGAAAACTAATCTATGGCAGGATAGGAACAGTCAAATAGCCCAGGAACCAAACTTCGGGGATTTGAGCTCGAAGGTTAGATTTAGCCAAAGATGACCACGGCTATCGACAACGATCATCAGAGGCTTATCGAAAATCGCCCAAGGGCCTCACCTCTCTCTCCCATCATAGTATAATTGTAAAATACTAAAAGTAAAATCTGGAGGAGTGCCTATTTATAGGAGCTCTGATGGCTTCGATCAGGTGGTGATTCACCTAGCCATCATTAATAACTGCCAAGTGGTAGCCTAAGGATGCCTACAGCCAACCCTGCATGGATCCATGTCTCCAATGGATCAAATCAATGAATCGAAGAGATTAATGCATGGATTCAAGTTGCATGCAGATTGCTACCAATGCCTGAGTTTAGCTGCCAAAGCATGTTAACCAAGCCTATTCAGAACAGCCTTGACTCTAAGTCTCTACTCTATTCGCTCAACCTCAACTCGAGCTCAAACTCAAGAGTAGGGAGCAAGTATTGTAGACCTCCATCCTGACCTCAGCTAACCTGATCCTCGATTTTGGCCAAGGTGTGCAAGAGTCAACTATGCCCAACCTAACAAAATCCGAGCATGATCCTAGTTCAGCAGGTCACCCAATTCGACAAGCAGGCTATTTTAGGTGAGAAGTCCTTCTCACAATCATGGAAAGTCCAGATAAAGAAACCCTAGCCACAATAATTCGATCACGACCCAGGGCAGCAATTATTGCTAACTTTGCATCCCAAATGCAGAGCATGATCCTTGCTAGCACGATCCATATGTACTTTTCAAGAATGGCCAGCACCCCTAGTGTACATGACTCTTACTCTCCACCTATAAATAGGAGGCAAAAGAGGACCCTAGGTAAGTTCTCGAGAGCCTCAAGATGCACCACTATTCTCTCCCTATTCTTCAATTCCCAAGCTAACTTGAGCATCGAAGGGTCTCCATTGAAGGACCTTCCAGTTAGAAACTTTTTGTAGGTCCAACTTCAATCCTCGGGGGACATCTCCTATAGCACCTTATCTCCGATTAGGGACTCCACCTCGCCTTCTTTCAAGAAGACCAAGTCCAATCCTATTAGCTTGGGATTTGGTAGCAATAATATTAAAAAGGGCATTCTCGTGCATGAGACTCCAACCACCATGGAATCTAGGGAGGGTCGGATGTAGATAATCTTATCCTCAAGTACGAAGAGGTTTCTATATTTTGAACTCATGCTATCTAGATCGTAATGGAACAATTTTACTACTATTGTAGAACTTCCCTCCTATGATATAGTATTAATAAACAATCTTTTCCACAAAGGAATAGAAGGAAATAGCGATGTTCCATGTGCCTAATCTATGGGATAATCCTAGCCCTACAACCCAATCATGTTAGAAGGCATTTAGTTTGTAGATGTGAGAGAACATGATAAATGGCATCAAGCCTGATGCCACACAGGATGCAAGAAAAAGGCAAAAAGGTGAGATAAATAGATAGAAAGGTCAATGGTATTATTCAAGAAAACAACAATGGGGTTTGGAAAAGAGGACAAGGGTTGTATTTTTCGAGCTGGATTGCCTTAAGATCTATGTAGGCAGATGAATGAAGTTTGAATTTTTTACGATTTATACAAGATGCAATCCAATAATCAACATCATAAAAGAAAATCAACCATTCTTTCACATGAAAGATACAACCCAAACCCTTGGAGAAGAACGTGGGGTCTAGATAAAGATAGCTTCACGCTAAGCAATGTCTTAATCAATGCTTGACTTTATTTTGGCCGGAGTGGGGATCTTTGTAAGAGGACTTCAATTATTGCAATACCCTGTCATCTCCATCATCCTCTCCGTCAATGCTCTCGACGTGGACCTACACCCACCACCTCAAGAAATGCATGTGAGTTGGCTCCCTATTGGCCGTCCCATATACGATAACATGGCCTAGTCCCAACACCTCACCTCTCCCCTCCACCCTCACACTCCAACAAGCATTGTTTTGATGGCAGAAGCCAAGCTAGGGCAAGGACTTCTTCTTGATGACGGGAACAATAACCCTACAATATTTTAGTAAATCTAATATTCATACAAATGAGGTGCTAAATTTGGACTGAAAATTCATCAACAAACCACTCCAATGATACGACTCTCGTTCACTCTCGTAAACCTTGGGAATCCATGAGAAGGGAGGAGAGAGAATAAAAAAAGAATAGGAGAGAATAATTCTCATAATAATATTTCTATTACTCAAAAATTTTCAGTATTGATTTCAAGAAAAGCTCCGGTGAGAATATTTATAAGTAGTAAAGATAGACTCTTTTCTTCAATTTTTCAATATGAAATTTCAAATTCTATTCTAACTCAAGAATTCTACCTACTAACTTTTCTAATAATATTAAAAATTCTCAAAAAAAAATTCAGAAAAATTTGAAACTCTATAATTAAGTAATATCAACTTTTCTAACTGACATTGAAAAATAATTAATCATCAAAAATAGTTATCCTGCAACAAATACGTATGGGATCCGCAATTGGTGCAGCCAGAATGTATCCTAGATGCTCCGGCATCAAACACATTATGGATGTAGATGGGCCATTTGATCTTAGAGGCAGCGGCCCAAATATGGTGGACATGCTAACCGAGCCAAAAGCCCATGAGATAGAGGCCTTGATACCAAGAATTGGGAAACCGACTTAGAGACAGTCTGGTGTCCTGTGGATGACCATTAGCCATGCAAATCATATGGTTGATTGGTATTTCAGAGCGCCCGATGTTTAGATTATTAAGGGCCCGTTTGGAAGCGAGGAAACCCATCCTGGACGTAGACCCGTACATGGTGGAAACGGAGGAAAGGGGCGGCAATTGGGTGAGGAATTTGTCTTTGGACGACGCAACCCAAGATACATAGGGCACCACATTCCAACGAAAAAGTTACTTACGTAGCAGGACTTATATTACCGATACCGGTAAGACCCTCTCTCCCCACTGCAGAACTCTCAACTCTCAATTTTTAAGCCTTATATGGTTTACCACGTTCACTAGTTTTTCGAGAATATATCCAAGTATATAGATTTTAGTTTCAGACTTTTGAGTTGTCTATTTCATTAATTTGATATCAAGAATAAGAAATTTGTGTAAAATGAATTTTGAAAACACAACAACAGATGGTCATAAGAAATAATCCTACAGTCAGAAATGAACCCACTACCATCGTCAATGAAGGAGATAATTGGGTCACGTTTACATGGATGCAGTGACAATGCACACAAGGTGTAAAGAGAGGACTTGCATTCCTACCATAAAATTCAACGATCCAAGTTACAAATCCAAAATATAATCTTTGAAAGTATTCTAAAATATTGTATATACATATGTATATAAAAAATGATATGTTCTGGAAATCCTTGGCTTATCATCAAGTTGTTCGAAATCAACAAAGTTGTTTCATTAGAACCGTATATTTCAGAAAACTTGATGCATAAGCAAGACGTTCCCAAAACCCATGATTTTCTATACAGACATTTTAGACGTTTATATCTAATGTTTTATATAGTTTGATTTGGCAGCTTGGATCATCGCATTGCATGGTATGCGTAAAGCCGGCTCCTTACACCCATGTATCATAACTGCATGGTGTTTACATAACTCCGCAACTTAACAAATGTAACAGATGAAGAATGAATCAGGGGTTCTACAACAATATAGATATATCTAAACTGTACGGTTAGCAATTTAATATTACAATGAGAACGGCACACAATACAAGATTAGCGTACAAGAGAGTTTGCAGCATTAAAACACAGCCAGATGCTGAGCCAAAGACAATCAGCAGTTTCTATATCCTGCAGTTTGCCGCTGCACACAAAAGCAATAATATAGAAAATGTTAACATCAGGAATTGCCATCTGGGGCACATCCTGTTCAGTATAATGAATGCAGCATCTGCACAGCACTCACATACATGATTCTAGGGATGATAGTTGTGTACTACTGACCAAAAATGAATTTTGCACAACATCAAAAAGATGTAGGAAAAAGAACAGAAGACCTACAAAAGTTGCAGGACCAACTTAACAAACACTTACTGCAGTAAACAAACTGGTTGAAATCCAATGTCACTCGTCCCTGCTTGGCTGTATCGAAAGAATTGAACAAATTGCTGCAAGTAAATGAGTTAGAGATGAAGAGTAAATCAAGCTAGTGCAATCAAATTACAGGATAAACAAAGCAAGTTCAAATATTGACGATGTATCCATGTATAGATTGCACATTATGGAGAGGGCATGGAGACATCATGACACTAATGCATGCATTTACCTTTTTCCTTAAAAAAAAGGTTCTCCAAAACATGTGGTGGGCTTTGACAAAGAAGATTTAAGCTCTTCAAGCACTTCTTTTATGTTAATTTATCCAACATTCCAGTTCATGTTAAATTGTTTAGAGAGTATTCGCATTGACAACTGGTTTATGATGCATCTTAACTTGATGGAACATAGCAATCCCCTCCAAACGTAACAGAGCTAGGTTATATGTTCCATCATAAATTGAATTCCAGAAAAAACAAACAGCATTTGTTCATTGAATAAAAGCAGATGAAAATGAAGAAATCAATATATTATATAATGAAGAACAACTCTAAAGAGGTTCGTATCAAGTTACAACAATTTATATACAGAATGTCAAAATAGACTTAAAGGTTCTTAGGTAGAATGAAGATGCTGCTACTGCCCCAGGAGCAAAATGAATTCAAGGTGCTCTGTCAGTAGAGATCCTAACAAAACAGCATGAACCGGTCTATCTAACAAACATAAAGATGAAAATGAAAAAAGAATATATATTATGTAAGGAAGAACAACTCTAACTAGTTTCTTTTAAGGCATATGAATTTACATACCGAGCTGACTGTACAAAAATGCAAAGTGATATGAACTCGTCCAACCGAACCATTCCCATCTTGTTCTTATCAAAGCTCTAATGTGATCAAGAGAAACATTAAACAATAGTTCCAACAATTAGAACAATACAAATCACAAGAAAATGCAGAGGACAGGCATAATACATATACCATCTCAAAATATGCAAACATAAAATGCTTCCATGAAGATGTAAACATTATGGATATAATCCTAGACATGGTCAGAATGTTGCATTTCTTTAGTGAATGCATTGTTTTAAGTGTTACATGCGGTGACATAGGTGCAAGCATATGCAAATGCCATATAGTCACTGCATCACATTGGACAATGCACTCCCCATATATGCAGGTGCCACAGAATGCTGTTAGGTGCTCACATAGGCCCATGCAGCATGCATATGTTCTAAGCTCCATGCAAATGATTGCATGTTCTCCTTTTCTTCCCACTTCACTTTCATAATTGGTGGATTTCTTTGTTGCATTTTCCTACTTGTAACTTGAACATGGTGCATAGAGTAATATTATTATTCTACTATGACACATGTCATGGTAAGTTAAAATAGGTTCTCAAATATTTGTGAATCTTGATAATTTTTTAATATTGTTAAAAACTGAAAACGCAAACTGCACAAGCATTACAAGATAGCCCAACTACCTGCTACTGTAAGTACATTTTAATACAGTGAGTGAGTGGGAACAAGTTGTTAGTCAGGAAATAAAACTTCAATAGTTCAATCATCTAGTAACACATATATCCTTGTTACTAGATTTTATATACTATATAAGTTTTGCATGAAATTTGGTTGGCTTCAGATAGAAATGCAAGCGTCTGACTCATGTTCTAAGAAAGATCCATGGGTCAGGCAAGGGTCTCAAATGAAGATCTAACCACCAATCAGGTTTCGTATGGGCCTTGGATAATTGGATTCAATCCCATCAGACCTGAACAAACCTTATTCAACTTGACAAAAATTCGTCTAAAAGACTGGGACTGGCTACTGAAACTTTAGACCTGATTCGAGCACCAAGAAAGAGACTCCACCTAACCAGATACAGGCCTAGGTCTAAACCTTCGGATTGGATCTACGTCAAGATGGACCAGGAGTGGGTGAATCGCTTGAATTAGCATGAAAGGTGATTCACTAAACTACACTTGTTTTTTAGGTGAAAATCATTGATCTGAGCAGGTAAAATAGCTTATATTTTGTTATATTCATTTTCTTCCAAAAAAATGCTTGCAGGGGGTGGGGGGAAGAGAGGGTGACGAAGCCTTTCTATTTTAACCGAGTCAACCTAAAATCAAAGAGTGGGCAGATAATACACAATTCATTCTGTGCTTGATGCTTACATTATATGGTCCTATTCTTGTTTAACAACCAAGCTAACATAGAAAAGATAAATAGGAGGTTTATCAGGATCCCTATTGATAAATAGCCGATAAGATGGAAGCTTATTTCATTTGCAATGTTTGTGACTCCTTATGCTTTGACATAAATTTGCTCCATCTTTTGAAGGTTACTGTCATGACTGTACAGGATATATATATCTCTCATCGAAGGGCTTGTTGATCTAATATTTACAATGGTTGATGAATTGAAATATAAGAAAGCGAGGATCCATTTAATCCCTTGTCTGGAAATGGCCAAACAGCACATGTATTGAAAGCTACTAGCTAAACTAATTGCACAAGTTGCATCATTGCTTTTAGATAAATTATTGCTTTTTGGAATATAAAAGCACAGGTGTATAGTACCTCACAGACTGTATAAAAGGCAGGTGAGTCAAGGGAGAAACCAAGTTTGACTAGTGCCTGTGACATTGTTTCAACAGTGGTCCTCAACTTAGAATTACAATAAATAGTTAACATTGTAATAGAAAAAATAATCAAGAGAAACAAATATAAGGGTCTGCATCATGCAATAAAGAAATTGTGCATGAAAAATATGTACAGGTGCAAAGAGGTGTAGAGCAAAGGCATTTACTCATGTTTGCATATTATTAATAGAATAAATAGATTAATGTTGATGAGCATCATGTTTTCATGAACAAAAAAAAAGACCTAATTTTCAATATCAGGCACATCAACTAGGTCATGAAGAATAACATTCTTGGTTTGCCATCACAATAGACTCAAATATTATCCACAAACAACAAGAATCTATGCAAATGGAGATCAAAATCACATTGGATAAAATGGTAAATTGTAAATGATGAGTTCACAATTCAAATGGCTAAAAGTTTGAGCTGCAATTCAAGTGGGTTGGATCGGTTGAGGGCTAACCCAAACAGAACCGACCTGTATGCATGTTATGAACAAAAGGTACCACAAAGTAGGGTGAAAGTGGACCAGATAATATCCATCCAGATATATTTTTGTATCCAAATTTATCCTGACATGGAGAAACTTGAGCATCTAATTAATATTTGTAATCATATCCATATCCATAAAAATAAGTAAATAAATATGAATATGGATAGACAACTATCCGATCTGTATTTGAACATCCGATTCTATTTATAATCCTATTTAATTAAATACAATACACAAACTTTTAAAGTAATATATGACTACATTAACATGGTATTAACTTGATTTATCATCTACTTAGTAATATATTTAATTCTATGGTCATAAAGTTTAATTATCCAACCTTTATCTGTATTTATATCCATACTTCCAGTCAAGGTCTATGGAACTGGACCCTATGCCGGCCAGCTAGCGATAGAGTTCAGTATGGGTCCGTACCGGTCCATGTCGAGCCAAACCGACAAGACAGAGAAGGAGAGAGGGAGAAACAGAGGAAGAGAGAGAGGTGGGAAAGGAGAGGGAGAGAAAGAGAGGGCCTTCGATGGCTGCCAGAGGCCATTCGAGCTCTTGTCGAGCTTGGTAAGGGCTAGGGCTGAGCATAGGTTGGGTTCGGTCGATTTGAAAGAAAAATTTGATCCGACCGAACCCAATCGGATTGAAAAAAATCCAACCCACTACCGACTGTTTATCATATATAAACCATTTGAAACCGAAGTTAACGATTTATAGCGGGTTCGGATGGGTTATATCAGTTTGGGCTTCAATGTTGATCTAATATTGATTTTAAGCATTACAAACCAATACACCATTAAATTCATATAGAAACTAGGATATAATAATTTTATAATATCTATAAGTCAATACATGACATGTCATAATTGCTAATTTTCAATCCCTAAATATTTAAGCATTGAAAATACTATATCGGTCGATCAGGTTCGGTTTCATACGGGTTAAAAATGCAGAAACCGAACCCAACCGTAATTAATCAATTTTTTTATGGATCACAACCCGATTCAAGTTTTTCAACCGACCAAAACCGATGATTATCGGATCGGATTGGGTGGGTTTCTTCGGGTTTCGATTTTTTTGCTTAGCCCCAGTAAGGGCGGGGGGAGAGGAGAGAGAGGAGATCCTTATGGGACCTCCAGAGGCCTCCGAACGGATGGCGCCACCGCCACAACGCATGCCGAGGGGCCTAAGGGCAACCAAGGGCCTCCGCCCTCCACCAGTGCAAAACAAGGGTTCGCTCACCCCTGTTTCACTTTTTCTTGGGTTTTACCGCATATTTTTGTTTTTTTCTAATTTTGGTGGGCGACTTTGTGCTATAAAATCCAAAAAAAAAAGAGAATGAAATAGCAACCCTTTTTTCGCACCGGAGGGTAGAGGCCCTCCTCCAGCCTCGGCCACCCTCAAACCCCTCGATGCAGGCTCGCCGACTATTGGAGACGTCGCGGCGATGGCACCATCCGTCCAGAGGCCTCCAGAGGCCCGATAAAGACCAACCCCTCTCTTCCTCTCCCTCTCCTCTCTCCCTCCCTCTCTCTTCTCTCTTTCTTCTTCCTCCCTCCAAGATGGCTGCCATGCCATTTTCTACGCCAGAACCAAACTAATTTTCCACCAGTATGGTTCGGCATAGTCGGAATCGTCCAGTTCGGGACAGTTCGAAAAACCCTATTTCCAATATTTGATTTATATCCATATCTATTTAAAACAAATATGGATATGAATTTTTGCATCGACTAACATTTGTATTGGTTTCTGTATTCATTAAAGAAAATAAATATGGATTTGGTACATTGGTATCTGATCCATGGCCAATATGGTTTCAACCCTACCAAAAAGACCATTACTTAAATCACAAACTGTTTAAAATAAAGAATACCTCATAAACATCATCAAGAGTGAGAAATCCACGCCCCCTGTAGAAATAACCAAAGCGAAATAATGAGAGTCAAGGCAAAAGACTATTTTAACAAATGTTCATTCAAACATGATAAGCAATCATTACAGGATAAAGCTAAAAATCCAAAATATGAAAACTCACAAATTTGAAACATATAGTCTTATGTATAGAATAATGCTAGAGTAAATTGTATAATATACCTATGTCAAGGAGAAGAAGATCTATACAAAAGAGACACATCTTGGCAAATATACAAAGGCACAAACACATCAAAAGGTAAGATGAAATTAGCAAAAACATAAAAATTACAATCGTTACTAGCATATAACCACACCAATATAATGAGATTGAACCGATGTTACCTAAACATGTGATATAGGTGTATAGTGTCCAAGTATCTAGAAGAATCTGACATAGAAATCTTCTAGAAATCCTAGACATGGAGAGACATCTAAATCTTATATACATGCAAATTGTATTAATATATAGGTACAATCAAAGTATGCCTTACCATACGGAACCTAGTATGGGGCATACTTCATCATACTAGTTTGATACTAGTACACAGCATGGGGGACATACCGACACTCGGTATACCAAGCTGGCCCCCATACTAGGCATACCGACATGGTGATAGGGTGGCACCAGTACAAGGCCTGATAGAGAAACGATGTATCTTAAGTATAAGGAACAATGAGCTAGATTTATGCTCCTTAACTTCATAAAATTTAATAAAATTATTACTAACTATTATGTTAGAATTAAGATACAAGCCCTAAAGTAGAAACAATGATGATGGCACCATAATTTTATGGAATGAAGTGTCAAAGAGTGTCATGAAGTATCCTAAATGTTCAAGTGTCCACATCAGATTTAATTCTAACATGCTAAGCTTATCATATCAGGATTGCACCATTGGTCTGACTTCAATTTGTGATATCTCAACATTTTAGAAGTCTACTTCCACATGGAATTGGACTCAAAACTTCAAAGTGTTTTCAAGATCTTCCAATCAAAGGTCAGAGGGTCATGATCAGTGTTTGGAACCCATTGAACTGGACTGACCCACTATGGCAGCTGGTTCATGGGTCGCTGGTTCAACCGTAGTCCAACTACAAGTGGATCGGGTGAGGTAATAAAAGGTAATGGATGGACCACCCTCTACTCAATCTTCAATCCTCCATCCTTTTCTCTCAATACTCTCTGATTCCCACTTATCTTTTTATCACATCCTAGCCTCTCCCATCTCATACTCTCTCCAACCTCATCCCCCATAGCATGACTTCTCCTTTGGTGTCAGCGCCACCCCTCTCTAGTGTATCGAGCTATGTCGGCAGCCCTTTCTCATCTCCAAGCCCCGTCACCATTCTCATTCCCTTGGCATCTAGCTATCAACATTAAGCCCATTACCATCATCCCTTCCCTTGTCCATCTTTTTGCCTTTAATTTCTTTTTGCCTCTAATTTGAAGTTGAGACCCTTGTCACCAGTTCTATCCTACTCAGTGTAAATGAGATCGAAGGGATCGACAAAACCAACCTTAGTGGCCTTGCACTCAACTGATGATGACGGGATAAAGAAGCTCCTCCAAGCTCCTGTAAAAGCGAAGCTGAGAGAACAAAAATTGTGCTCTAAACCCCTTCCCTATTTAAGTTTTTATTCAAATTTTATGCTAATGAATCAAATAGGTGGAAACTGGTCAATCCATCTAGGTCAACCGGTTCAATCATGTATAGCACCGGGTCAAACAAGTTCTTAAGGATGCCAAATTTCTCGGTAACCCAACTAGCTAGGGGCCCTAGGTAATGGGCCAAGCAGGTGGACCCTGTTGATCCACCATGATCTCTAAACATTGGTCATTAACATTACATGCATTCATAAATCTTTAATAATATAATGCCACTAATTCCTTAACAACCCCAGTATGCACAATATAAAGCATGGATATACATAGCATACATAAAATATTTAGTTAAACCTAGGGATGTGCAAGATATTATAGGCATACCCTCAAATAGCTTTAGACAGTATCAAGCCACATTAACTTTATAATTCTCCTTGGCCCATATCATCATACTCTAAATAAAGGGAACCAACTAAACTATTCCCTTAGTGTGTCCAAGAGGAGTCCCCTATACTTAAGTGGGGTACAAGTAGGCCTCCGACAATGATAATTTTATCCTCCAAGATATATGATCACCACAAAAGGTGCTGCTTCTACATTATCTTGGTGTCACATCAAGGGCATGCCTACTTTATCTAGCTTTATTGCAAAACTCATGTATGGACAGGCCACAAGTCCAAAATAAACAAGGTTTGGAAGCTTAAAAAGTACTATCACAAAACTAAATTAGATTGTCCAAGATAGCACAAACATAAACCTCTTCAAGCCACATGAGAAGTATGTATATCAATTTTCCAAAATAATCTAGGACAGAAAGGATAATTGTTGACAAAGACCAATGGCAGCAACAATGTTCATATTTTTAAGCACGAATCCACCAACAAGAAGCATGTGCTATACGAAAATTGTGCAGCATAGCTTTATTTCGATGGTTTCCAACATACTGGACAAGTGTGGGATACCATTTGAAACGATATTAGAGCTAGTCAACAAGTCAATGCTGAGAATGATAAAGGTGGAACAAAAGGAGCAGACATGAAACGGGTTATGCACTTGACAACTCCATAGAGGTGCTAATTGGAATTAAGATGCTCCCAACAAAACAGAGTGAGTATATCTTATTGTTCTTTCTATCATATATTAAGATGGTTTTCATTTTGATTGACTCTGCTACATGGCAATGGTGATTTTGGTACATAGATTCTCATTTTTCTCCATCTAATTTTATGTCAATTGTGTCCTTGTGCTATTTTTTTTTTTGCTCCATAAACATAACCAAAAGGTTCATTCCTTTTGAATTGAAATTGCCATAAAGGCTAAAGGAATGCCTTGAACTAAAAATCCTAGGGAGCTTTAAGATCTACCTCCAAAAAGCAATGATTGTTGTTGTTCTAACATGGAGTATTTAGTGACTAGAATCTAATTTTCAATTTAATGGTACTATGATTTGGAAGGCTCGCTACCAGCTAAGGATTGGAATCCTGCAATACCGAAGCATCCACTCCATACCAGGTGTACCATTACGAGCATACCATAACATACCGATACTATACTAGTACACCAAGACTCAATATGGAGAGTGTACTGGCTCTTAGTACATCAACCAACCCCCATACCAAGTATACTAACAATATACCAACATGAAGACAATATAGGATCCAGTACCAAGATTGCAAACCTTAATTCAAATATTTTAGTGGAAGGTAGAGCAAGGACGCTCGCCTCTTTCTCCTTACTTTGGAGAAGAAGACTTCAACATTTTGCCAATTATCCAATGTGTGGTGCTTATGAGGAAGGCATTGACCATATTCTTATTAATTATCCTATCTTAGGTGTTTGGAGATATTTGCCATCTATTTTTGGTCAGCAACAAGATTGGCCAAACCTAAGGTCAATGTCAATTTTTCCAAGACAACACAAGGAAGAGCTAGCTACCATAGTAGCTTATGTTTGATGGGCAATCTGGATTGTTATGAATGCCAACATCTTCAATAACAACCACCATTCTTCATGGTTTATGGCAAAAAGTGTCTCTCCTCGACTATGGAATTCATCTCTTCTATGAAAAGCCCTTCTTTGAGACATCTCGAATCTCTAGCAAGGGAGATCTTGCCCTTCATGGCAGTCCTTCTACCATCTTCTTGACTTCAGCTTCCCTCCACGGTGAAAATCTCAAGATCAATTTTGATGTGGCTGTTCAAACTTCAAAGGCATGTATTCAATGTAGGAGACAACTTTGTCATCCAAGACTAATTGCAGCAAAGGCTATTCCCTTAGACTTGATTGTTGCTCCTATGTAACTCCAGCTGCAAGGCATGCTATCACCTACTATATGGACCAAGGATCGCTAACTCAGAACTGGAACCCGTGCTGGCCGACCGACGATAGAGTTGGTATGCCCCAGTACCAGGCTTGAACCAACACGAAACAGGGGATGAACTAGGAGAAAGAGAAAGAGAGAGGGAGGGAGGAAAAGAAAGGAAGGCCAGCGGTAGCCACCGGAGGACTGTGGAGGCCCTCGTAAGGCTGTCGAGGCCTCTCAGGCTTCGCAGTCCTACACACAAAGAAATGAGAAGAGAAAGAATGAGAGAGGGGAAGAGAAGACGAGTGTGGGGAAGGCAGCAGGGGCCGCTAAGTGGCCGCCAAATGGCCCAAAACTGCCCTGCGGCCATAGTGGGTTCGAAACAAGGGTGAAGCCTCCTATTTCATCATATTTTTTAAAAAACATGACGAAATTGTAGGCTTCAGTATTTATCATATTTTTTAAAAAAAACACGACGAATAGGGCCTTCACCCCTATTTCAAATCATCTGCAACTGCGGGACGGTTTTGAGCAGTCCGATAGCCCCCCGCCACCTTCCCCTCATTGCTCTTCTATCCCTTCTCCTCTCTCTCTTCTTGCATCTCGCAAAGGATCGCGAATCCCTGAAGGCCTCTACATCCCTCCGGCAACCTCGATGGGCCACCGCCGGCCTTTCCCCCTCCTTTCCTCTCCTCCTCTATCCCTCCTCCTCTCTTTCCTTCTTCCTTGCTTCATTCTTACCGACATTCCAAATCGAACGTCCGAACTGCACCAGTTAGCCATCGATACGGTTTGGCACACCCCGAACCGCCCAGTTTGGGGTGATTTGGCGAACCAATTATGGACTATCTCCATGTTTCTACGGTTTGGATATACGGTTACTATTTAACAATGGCCAAACAAATCTCTATTCGGCCCTCAACTACTACATTTTGTCACATTTCTTACTCAAAACCGAGTTAGAAACTAAAGACCTTGACTATTTTTGCGTGTCTCATGTATTGAGAAGGAAATCAAGTTGTCAATGCCTTTTCCATGATTCCTACTGACATATTTCATCTGGTCTCTTGTGGCGAGGAAAGCCTTCCTATGATTGTTAAGATGCCGTTAATGCTGATTAGAGAAGTTGTACTATGAACAAGTAGTGTAATTGTTTGCCATTCACTCAAAAAAAAAAAAAAAAAGACAATATGGCCTTGGTGTGGACCTATCATAACAAAAAAGTCAAGCACCATGTCATCAAGAATTTGCAAGTCTTCATTATGAAATTTAACCATTTCTTTCAAACCCTTATTGCCCTTCAGATTACCTCTCATGTTATCTAATAACATGGTTCAGAGTTTTGGCTGAAGATACATTTTGGCTTGTCACAAATTTGTTTTGGTGATAGCTTAAGTTTGGCCCCAATATTGGGCTCCATTAGGATCAAAATAAATTAGTTTGACATAAAACTAACCCTAGATCCTTGCTAGAAAATTTAAAGTTCATCTTTTCTCCTTTTGAATGGAAGGGAGAATTGACTTGTGGATGATATTACACCCTTAAGGAGCATTTTTACAAGACTAATCTTAAACTTTGCATGTCTTAAGAAAATTGGAAGCAATTGGATGTTGGATCTGAAAGTTATTGGCTATTTTCATTCAAATCATCATACTAGTGGTTAAATTTAAACAATCTGGGATTTTTAGGAAATTCCATAAATTTGACAAATGCTACTGCATGAACACTTGAGGAAAATTGACTTATATAGCTAGTTTCGACTTCCTGATCTAGGGGCAAAACATTTTTGAAACGAATACTACATGTCATGAAACACAGATTTTGGTACCAAAAATACTTATAAAAGAATTAAAAAGTTAATATTTATTTAAATTATTATTCTCTATGATAATGATAGTTCCAGATTTCTTAATTTCAAAGCGAATACACATGTATTAAGAAAAAGTAGGTTGCATTATCGATAACTTGTTCAAACATAATCAACTACTGGTTTATAATTTTATAAATTTTGATTTTTGAAACTTGGACACATCAAAGATTCTTGTTGGTTATTATTATTCTCGATTACAATTTCCAATCATTCTTCTACCATTTGTACAATTTTTACCTAAGTTGAAATATTCAATAGTCCAATAGTTACTAGAAGAACATGGTAAACACAAATATTATACTATAAAATATATCTCTATTCTATAAAATGAGATCTACAATATTTTTCTTCACCTTGTAATCTTTTTCTATGATTTTCATTTTATTCTTTCCATTTTCCTTTATTAATTTCAAAATGAAATCACAAAAGCTACATGCCTAAACGATAGAATAATATATCTTAAATTGATGCTTGCAGTTTTTCATTTGCATTACTTTTTCTAATTTTTTTCTTTAATTCTCAAAGTTTTAATATATTCGTTCAAATGGTTTTTTATAGTTTTTGCTAGTTTCAAACAAAGCAATGAATTTAAACCGAAACTACCAAGACTATTAAACGGAAGCAGAACAAGTTTTTTAACTAAAACCAAACTAAGTTCCCATAAATCACTCTATTATATACTTTATATGTTTTCTCCATGTAACATATACCACGTGAAGATTCTTTCTCATGGTCATATTGCTATTTCAAGGAACTTTTGCCCTTTCAGATAGCTTTTGTTACATGTAATGGCTCGGCAGAATGCTAATTCACTTCAACTATTTCATTAATGCATCAAGGTCCAAAGTTTGATCAAGTCAAAAAGTTTCCTCAATAATTTTAGTTCCAATCTGGTCCATAATTATCCAACCATCTTTGCTAATGACACCAATAAAATTATAAAACCATATAATAATTTGGCCTTTCATTTACAATTATCTAGCAAAAACAAATTCTTCTTGTAAGCTATAATACAAAAAATATTCATGTAATTATGTAATATACAAACAAAAATAACTATCAACGATTTTAAACTTGGTTTTGGTTTCAACTTGGGTCTCCAGGGTAGATTTTCAGTTTAAATGGTTCAGTAATTTCACTCTCAATGATTCAACCAAAAATCTCAGAAAATTTTTAGAAAATGAAAAGAAAAGATAAAAAAAATTCAAGCCAAGATATTTTACATCATTCCGTTGTATCTTGAGTTATCCAGAATCATAATTAATGTAGTATAACTAGTTTTGGGCTGAACTTAGATCCTATTGAACCTTAATGCATTATGTAGATCATAATAATATACTAATATATTAAATACTAGAAGGCATCGTAGTGCACAAAGCTCCCACCACTACAGGGTCTAGAGGGTTTGGGGATAGTCAGATGAACACAACCTTACCCCCACATGCAGGGAGGTTGTTTCCATGTTTTGAAGTCATGATATGCAAGTCACAATGGAGATACTAATGCATTAAATACCGGAGGGCATCGTAGTGCAGGAGGCTCCCACCACTACAGGGTCTAGGGAGGGTCAAATGAACACGGTCTTACCCCCACAAGCAGAGAGGTTATTTCTACATTTTGAACTCATGATACATAGATCAAAATGGAGCAACTTCATCATTACGCTAACACTCGCCCTCTACTAATGTATTAACTTTAAAAACCAAAATTCATTCAATCAAGCACAAATTAGTAAGACTAAGTACATAATAGTATAGAATTAGTTACATGTTCTCATTCAGTAGGACAAGAGTATAACCATCTAAAAGAGAACTCTTCTAAATATATTTCATTTTATTTTATTTACTCATCTAACCAATAAAAAACTAATATAATCGTATGCAACTCTATTGAGCTATCACAACAAATGTCACTTTATTTCACTTTGTTTCATTTTATAACCTACCAAATTAAGCAAAAACCTATCTAGATAAAAAAAAACATTTTACTTGATTATCTGATTTAATATTTCATTTTCTTTCTAAAAATAAAAAACATTAAGCAGGAAAAATTATTGAAACACTGCTTTCTAATTAGTAAAGAAATTCAAAGACAGAGAAAGAAGAAAATATTAAACATATATGAGTCTGTTAACCAGAAAAGGTAGTTTCTATTATTTTTGGCCAAAACTAGTTGAATCAAACAAAACTAATCAAAATTGACAGAAATTTGCCAAAACCTAAGCAAAACAAGCCAAAACCAATCCATTTTAGCCAAAACTAGAAACTTCAATAGCTATAAATCCAAGAGATAAGCTGAAGTGAAATGAAAATATAATAACATAACATGCTCCAACTTAGATCATCACAACATATGATAAAAAGTTTATGAATGGATAGTGATAGCATGTACACATAAGAAGGATGCAATGGAAGACCTTTCTAGTGCTGAGAAGCCATTCTGAACCTACATAAAGAATAAATAATAAATAAGAAAAATTACAGCACATCTTTAATGAACCAAATAGAAACACATAATTGGACCAAATTCATCATTATGAACTTAATATATACACACACGCACACACCAAATAGAAACACATAATTCGACAAAATTCATCATTATGAACTTAATATATATATATATATATATATATATTAGATATGTGTGCCCTAAAAATCAGAATTGGCTGACACTTATAATACACTTCTAGGAATAAAATTATAATTTTGACTATAAATAATAAAATGTATTATTTTATTTAGTGTCTATGATACATCCCTTGAGTTAATGGTAATGATAATTCTTATTTTCAAGAATTAAAAATTTAAGACATAGAGGCTTGTCCCCTTGCTAGATTTTGGAAAGAAGGGGGTGCACGCCTAGGGAGGTGTGCGCCCATGGATAGGGACGACTGGACTCCTATATGGATGGGACTTCAGGTTGCTTCTTGGTTTCTACTTAGGTGGCCAATAACTATAGACTTTGACCAATCTTAGGCGCCATCTAAGGATGAATTTGTGGGGCTCTCATCTGATTGGATCAGGTGATGTCATCCCACTAATCAGATTTAGATCTGATTGCATTAAGCAACATGATTGGCCGGGATGATGTGGCACTGCATGGCGCAGCAGAGTCTATATAAACCCTATCTGCGCCCAACCTAAATAGAGTTCTCTCTTAGCCCACGCCCGAAGGCTGCCCCTCTCCCTCCTCCATGCCATCTTCTGATCCTCTCTCTCCTCTCCACGCCCAAAGAAAGTTGGGCTTCAGTTTGGTGCGATCCATGCAAGAAAAGGCTGACGAGAAAGAAAGAAGGCAGCACTGCTGCAGAGATGACTGCTGATCTTTAGAAGGAGTTTCAAAGATCCTCCAAATCAGATCCAAATTTGATTTTCGGAGAGGTGATAAAGAAGGAGAAGATCTCCAGATCCAATCCGAGTGGATACTAGTAGAGGCCAGATGCTTGCGTGGCTAGATCCAAAATCTCAGACAATCAACAGGATCATCAAAGGATAATCAGATTACCCAACATCAAGGTATAAATTAAATTAGATTTAATTTATTTTTATTTTTATTTATTAGATCTATAAAATCAGATATGAAATATCTCATATCTGATCTGGATACATGAGAGAAATGTTTTAAATATCTCTCTTGATCCGATCATATCTGAACGAACCTGATCCGAGAAATCAGGATTTCTCCTTCAACTGGTATCAGAGCCAGGTTCTCTAAATTATTTAGATCTGATTTTTAATTTATTTTGATTTAATAATTGATGATTTCAGATGTCACATGAGATGTGATTAGATCTGAAATTAGAAAAAATTAAAATTAAATAATATAGATCTAAATTCTACAATATGCATGACTAGATGTAAAATAAAATAGTTCTATATATAGTCTTGCATAATCATGATTTATTTTGATTAAATTATGATTTTAGATCTATTTATTTTCTGTTTTCTGATGATTATAAATGTTATAATAAAATCTGAAAAATAGGAAATAAAATTACTTAATTTTTAGATCATATGAGATATAATGAATGCATGTTTAGACTAGTTGTAAAATAGTTCTACATAATTGTCTAGATTAGAATTTATTTTGATGTGATCAATTTAAATCTGATTTTTCAGATAATTTAGATCTGAAGAACATGCATGATATGATACATGAGATGTATACAAAACATATATTAAGTTAGATCAATTTTATATATGAGATATATAATGTAGATCCATCTAGTTTTGTAGATTTATATTTCTGATTAAGGTGTTCCCCTTGGCCGTCTGGTCATAAGAACAAAGTAGGGTTTAAATGCCCTCTCCTCCCATTCGATGGGGTGTTCTTATGATGTGTACGGATGCTGTGGGTTCGTCCTTAATCAAAAATCAAAAACTTACTTTCTACAAAACTCTAGATCCTGAAATCCTAGGATTTTATTTACATATTTTGTTCATGAACCCTAACTTAATTAAAAATTAAGATTATAAAATATTAATTAGATCTAAAATTGAGAATTTTATATCTAAGATATATTCATAATATTGGGTTCGAACTTGGGTAGCTCAATTAGGTCTAAGCGGTTGATCAAACCGAATCAAGAGTTGGTTAGATGGGATCAACAGTACTTAAATTGACCAGCCTAATAGGATTAAGTCTGGATCAAGATCGAGTCACGTGAGTGATCGATCAATTATGAAATATAATAAATGGACGTGAAAATGGCATTCTTAAATAGATATCTTGAAGAAAATATCTATATGGAATAGCCACTAGGTTTCATATCCAGTAATAATGATCACAAGGTATGCAAGCTGCAAAGATCCATATATGGACTTAAGCAAGCATCTCGGAGCTGGAATACTCGTTTTAATGATGTAATCAAATTATTTGGTTTCATCAAGAACGAGGAGCCATGTGTCTTCAAAAAGGTCAGTAGAAGTGCTGTTGTCTTCCTCGTATTGTACGTGGATGACATCCTTCTTATTGGGAATGATGTTCCCATATTGACCACAGTTAAAATATGGTTATCTAAAGAATTCTCCATGAAAGATCTAGGAGAAGCATCCTTTATTCTGGAAATTAAGGTCTATGATAAATCGAATAGGATGCTAGGACTTTCATAGAAGATGTACATAGAGGAAGTGCTAAAGAGGTTTAGCATGGAAAACTCTAAGAGGGGTTTGGTACCCTTCAGACATGGCATTCATCTTTCCAAGAAGATGTGCCCTAGCACACCTGAGGAAAAAGAACGCATGAGCAAGATCCCTTATGCTTCAGCAATAGGGAGCCTCATGTATGCCATGTTATGTACACGACCTGATATAGCCCATACTGTGAGTGTCACAAGCAGATATCAGTCGAATCCAGATGAAGAACACTGGACTTCTATGAAATGTATCCTTAAGTACTTGAGAAGAATTAAGAATATATTATTGATCTTTGGTAATGAAGAACTCCAAGTCCAGGGGTATACAGACTCGGATTTTATGTCCAATATAGATGATCGAAAGTCGACATCTAGAAGTCTATTTGTGTACAATGGAGCTGTCAGTTGAAAAAGTTTAAAGCAGACAGTAATAGCAGATTCTACCATGGAAGCAGAATACATCGCTGCATCAGAAGCTGCGAAGGAGGCATTCTGATACAAGAAGTTTGCCACAGAGATCGGAGTGATGCCATCAGATGCCATTCCTCTATACTACGACAACAATAGCGCCATAGCCCTTGCTAAGAAGCTGAGGTCTCACCAAAAATCCAAGCACATCGAGCGATGATACCACCTCATCCGCGATTACCTCGAGAAGGGTTACGTCGAGGTCAAGAGAGTCGACTCCGCAGACAATGCGGTGGACCCACTTACAAAGCCGTTGGGCCAACAAAAGATTGAAGCCCACCTTGAGAAGATGGGACTTAGATTTGTAGCCAATTAGCTTTAGGTCAAGTAGAAGTTTGTTAGATATGTATGCCCTAGAAGTCAGAATTGGCTGACACTTGTAATACATTTCCAGGGGCAAAATTATAATTTTAACTATAAATAATAAAATGAATTATTTTCTATCACAAATGTGTATTTATTGTCTGTGATACATCCCTTGAGTTAATGGTAATGATAATTCTTATTTTCAAGAGTTGAAAATTTAAGACAAGAATTTTCATTATTAACTCATAAAATGCTCCTGACCGTAAAATCATCATGAGGATAGTGATTGATCCGGAAGGTTGGTATACAATCGCTTCTTTATAGTAGATGAGTCTTAAGTCTACAGTATAGACACTGGAGCGAGAGTATAGATACTCGTTAGAAAACGAGGGCACTGAGCGTGACCACCTCAAGTAGTCATAAGAAAGTCTACCTTCTCGTCGATGACTGACTCAAAGCTGCAGTGGTGTATCTGGTTTTTTGATCTGAGGTGCATCGACAGTTTACCTTGAGGATGTTATAGTTTGACTACACCATGACTCGGTCTCCTAGCCATTCAGAACCCTGAGGTGTATGTTGGCTATAGCATGTTCATCGTAGGAATTAGATTGCACCAAGAAGAAATCTATCTACCTCGGTGAATGAGGAGCAACCCTATGATAATCATGAGAATCAAGTCCATAAACCCATGGCCATGGCATAGTGAAATAATAGAAGGAATTACTATTAAGGTTTTCACATCGAACTTGAATCGAATGATTAAATCATATGATGGAAATTAGGGTTTGACGAGTTCACCTTAACCCTAATCTGATCGGAGCTCGAGATAGAAGAACTTAATCACACAAGTACTGCACCGAGAGGTTCGTTTTCAGTTTTGATGGATTGCCACCATATATTGCTAGGTCTCATTGGTGGATTTTGAGAGCAATTAGAATGATTTAGATGATCGATTCTAGTTATCTGAATCAGAAGAGTTCTGATCCATCGAAAGGAGTTTCGATGATATCTATGATAGAGATCACGACATATCCCATTACCATACAGAACTGAACCTAACTGGATCACAGAAACAAGGATTTGAATCTGGATATCATCAATTGGACTAATCCAGTTCAATTGATTTGAATTAGATTCAATTAGATTCAAGAAAATCGTGCTAGCACACGATTGAGCCTAACGTTCTTCTTCTACTATCATTAAAAGTTGTCTCGACTGAGCCAAATGAGTTTGTGCTCACTCAGGTACCTTTACTTGGTCTGACTGAAGCTTGTCCAGGTCAAAAAAGGGATGTCTTAATTTATGAGATAAATTTGAGACAACACCTGCCATTTTCCGTCATCTGCTAATTCTTGTCTTTTGACTTTAGTCAAACGTTGACCTTTGACCCTAGGACATCTGCCTATGTGTCATGCACCTGTTGGAAAGCAGATAGAGGCTTGCCCCCTTGCTAGATTTTGGAAAGGGGGCGCACGCCTAGGGAGGCGTGCGCCCATGGATAGGGATGACTGGAGTCCCATACGGATGAGACTCCAGATTGCGTCTTGGTTTCTACTTAGGTGGCCCATAACTATAGACTTTGACCAATCTTAGGCGCCATCTAAGGATGAATTTATGGGGCTCTCATCTGATTGGATCAGATGATGTCATCCCATTAATCAGATTTAGATCTGATTGCACGAAGCAACATGATTGGCCGGGATGATGTGGCACTGCATGGCACAGCAGGGTCTATATAAACTGTCTGCGCCCAACCTAAATAGAGTTCTCTCTTAGCCCACGTCCCAAGGCTACCCCTCTCCCTCCACACTATCTTCTGATCCTCTCTCTCCTCTCCATGCCCAAGGAAAGTTGGGCTTCAGTTTGGTGCAATCCAGACAAGAAAAGGCTGACGAAAAAGAAAGAAGGCAGCACTACTGCAGAGACGACTGCTGATCTTCAGAAGGAGTTTTGAAGATCCTCCAAATCAGATCCAGATCTGATTTTTGGAGAGGTGATAAAGAAAGAGAAGATCTCCAGATCCAGTCTGAGTGGATACCGGTAGAGGCCAGGCGCTTGCATGGCAAGATCCAAAATCTTAGGCAATCAGTAGGATCATCAAAGGATAATCAGATTACCCAACATCAAGATATAAATTAAATTAGATTTAATTTATTTTTATTTTTATTTATTAGATCTATAAAATCAGATCTGAAACATCTAAGATCTGATCTGGATATATGAGAGAAATTTTTTAAATATCTCTCTTGATTCGATCAAATCTGAACGAATCTGATCTGAAAAATCAAGATTTTCCCTTCAATAGACACACACACCAAATAGAAACACATAATTGGACAAAATTCATCATTATGAACTTAACATATATATATACATATACACACACTCAATAAAGTTCAAGAATATATTCAAAATTATAGCTCATAATTGAACTAAAACAATAAAGCAGTCATAAACTCTTACTTCAAACAATACACAGAATAACAGAATTTGATGGAAACACCACAGCAGCAAAGAGTTAATGGGGAAAAAGGACTTACGTATATGGACTAGCACATACACCTACACCCACACTACAGATAACAATCAATTCTAATACATGATGAGCTACCTAACCTAATCTCATAAATTCTGAAGCAGTAGTTGCTTTAGAAAGACCAAAAGGATTTATGTGCAATGAAACTCTCAATCTGAATCTTTCTGATCAGATCTGAATTTTCTGCTTGGATCTGAAACTTCCTGATCTCTTGTGCTGAAAATCAGCAAGAGGAAGGCAAAACAAACCAGAGGCAATTTTATTCAAAGAAAAGCAAAAAGATAAGATGGCACTAACTCACATAAGATCCCTAGGTTGAGGTCAATTAGATTGTGAACTTCAGATCTCAATTAAAAGAGCCAATATGTTGATCATGAGATTTAAACCAATCATTTCATCTAAATATCAATCCATGTGAATGGTGTCCGGATGGAGTGCATTTATCCAACTCACACTGTACTCATCCTTCATAATCCTTGTGATAAAACTTCATCATAATGCTTCACTTGAAATTCAACCATACAAGAAAAGGGAGTTCAGAGAAATGGATGAAAAATTGAAATGAACAGTTCTCTAAATTGCAGCTGCAATTTTTGGATGTATAGCCATATTCAGTTCAAAATCATTAAACTCAATCTAGTATGACATGGGCATAGAATTGTCGCTTGATTCTAACAATGAAATAATTTATTTCAATTTGTTACCACTAAAGCGGTGGTCATGATGGTGGAGGGATCTAGGGCCAAGGCCTAATAGTGGCAATTATGCCCATGGCTTAAAAAGTACTTGAGAAGACCATGGAAGCATGTGTTTAATTTCATCTCAGCTATGCACTGGGTAAATCTTGGATACTTATATAGAGCTAAGGAACTAAAATAACACCTTCTAGCTAACATTTTTGGGTGAGGTTCTAGTTGTTACAAATGGTATCAGAGCGGATCCAAGGCCCATGTACATTAGGGGTACTATAGCACAGGCCCAATTGGGTTGACCATAAGTCAGTGTTTGTGATTGGATTTGTAGTATACATGATTAAATTTGAATGGATTTGGACCCTTAGCATGGCAAGGCTAGGGCTTAAATGGACTAAGTATGTGAAACCCTATGTGATCATGTATGCAGTCACATTGACTATGTAGTGATCAGATCTTGGCAAATCATACAAACTAAGGAACCTAAATAACACCTTCCCACTAGCTTTTTTGGGTGAGGTACCAGGTTGTTACAGAATTCTACAACTTGCAACTATTATAGTTGCAACCAATTTAGTTATACTAATAAATCTATCAATTTTAATGAATTGTTACAAACTAGTTCATGATAAGAAAAATTATCATATTTATATTATAAAATCCAAGGATTGAAGTCCCAATCCATAGCAACCAAAAAGGATTGGATGGGCAGAGCCAGCATCTTTCCTTGGGAGGCCAAACAAAAAACACATTAAATTTAATAATTTGAGCTAAAAGCAAAATAAAATCTAATCATAGTATTTTGTCATATAGGAGAAAGTTAACATTCCTATTCCAGCATATGTATTCAGAGAAAAAAACAAACATATATTATATAAAATTCCTATGCATTGTTTAGTGATGTTGAATAAAAGTCTGTTTATAAGTCTACAAGAATATACTTTGAAACAATAATTGTTCCAAACAACTCCATGGTTTAATGACAAGGTGAACAAATGTTATTAAAAAAATATTCAAAATTTTAAGCTAATACGTAGTTTATTAAATAAAAAAGAAAAGAACAAATATAAAAGATAAAACTCCTAAATTATCTTTATGCTAACAAAATGTTACCAATCATATATATGAGACAAGAGGGAACTTGTCTTTTTTAGTAGTCTGGACCTTGGTAAAAGACAAAGCAAAATTCCTCTTGGCTTGGTATATGATAGTTTCTCAATGCCCATATTTATTCTAAATAGGAAAATTATACCTTATGTTAAGGATCCATAACTTATATGTAGGGAGCCAAACTGGCAACTAGACCATGTTATTTTAGGGAGTGGGAAGTTGCAAAACAAAATTTTGGAACCAAACAAGTAATCAGCATGATTTTGGGGAGAACATTCTTCAAGTTTATCTCTTTTAGATGTTAAATCCATATAATCTAAAAGGAAACTTTAAAATTAAGGGGGCCCATGGCATTTGTATATGGCTTCATCCCATGATCATACTGATACAGAACTAGGTATTGGAATGCACCCATTACCATGGTACACATGAAACCAACATGTTATAGTCGATATTTTTTGGTGCCAAGCATACAAATTGGCAATTGCAAGATCCATCCAGTATCAGTCAGTTGTGCTACTTTTTCTTTTCCAGTTTGGGTTTTTGAATAAGAGGAGCATATGGGACGAAGAAAGAGAGTTCTTCCACTTCCTTTCATATTCGGATTTGACAGACTCATGTAGACCAAAACAATTCCGCTCACAATCACTCTTTTACATGATAGACTACTCAACTCCTTTTTTCCATGTGAAAAAGGCCAAAGATTAAAAAAGGAGAATTTCTACCTTCTTTTTCCCATTTGGGGTGTATTTTAGGTTAAGTATCAACCTACAATGCCATGTAATTTGAGCAATACATTATATATGTAGAAACATCTTTAAATATAGAGAATTTTTTAACAAATATAAATTTTTCCTCTAAGCTTGTTGTAGTTTTACAATTATTACATCATAAATTTTAATTAAATAATACATGCAATGTGCAAATTATTTTAAATCTATACTACACATAGAGAACGAATAAAATTTCTATCCAAAACAGATCATGCACTTGAATCTAAATAAAAAATCACAACCATCTAAGTTGCTATCTAAAGAACTCCCAATATGACAAATTTTAAAAATTACTAAATTGTAGCTACAACTTTTAGCCACTTTTTGAGTAAGAAAACATATGAATTTTGTTAAAGGCTATGAGATATTAATCATAGACCTCCAAAAGTCCTAATGAGTCTGAGATTTTCAAATCTGATATTTTCGTGGAAAGAAACGATTTTCCAGAAACCAAAAGAAAATCATTACTGAATTACAGTTACAGCTTTTGGCCCTTTTTTGACCTAGAAACCATTTGAATTCCACCAAGGTTTGTGAGATATCAATCATAGGTTTCATAAAGACCTTTCCAATAAATCCAAGATCACAAATCCAATATTTTTGTGAAATTTTATGCCTTAATGGATTAACCTAACCTCATGAAATGCAACAATTGTATGTCAAACATTTTTGTTTTCAAAAATACAATTTTAATATGAATGTGTCAAGTAAGATATCAATATAATTTTGATGAATTTTCATAAGTTATAATGAATTAAAAGTTTGATTATCTTTTCTCTTCTACATGTACACTTGCACATAAACTTTTATCAGTAAATTTACAATTACAAAAAAATAACACATCTATGTAATTTAAAGGCAAGAACTAAGTGCACAAAGAAAATGTGCTTCATTCATCCAAACAAATTTTCTATTAATATGTTATAATGTAAGAAAATTGAAAACAAGAAGGAAAAAATTCTAAAATACAATCAGCATCATAAATAATCCATGTGGTAACCCCATAATTGCCGTAACCCTCATACAATCCTAAAACAACATAAAACCACTAAAAAGCAAATGCACCAGTTCAGTACCATAATGCTATAGCCAAGGATGAAAATCAAGCAACCCGTATCAAAACACCCAGTTAGTGCCAAATTGAGACCGGATTAGTCCTATCCCCACAAGTTCAGCGGTAGTTCCATGCAAACTGCCTGCAAACCACTCAAACCACTTAAGGATCGAGCAGTTCAGGCTGAACCAACACTAAATAGCTCAATGCGACACCACTCAATACCCACTAAGACCTCAAAAATAAGCCCCATTCTCCCTCTTTGACCATTAGTTTGGATTGGCCTGGAAAGAAAGGCAGCACACTCGCACTATAAAGCCAGCATTTGGCCTCCAAAGCCGTGGTTTTGAGCTTGCAAAGACATCCCCAAGTCCATCTTTTATCTCCGCCATTTTTTATTTTTTTGAAAAAAAAAATCTAAGCATAAATTGTGCTAAAATAGCTAAATAAAAGAGAAACTCTTATCAATTTTTTTTGGAGAATAGATCTTTGAAGGATTCATTCTTTAGAAAATTATTTGGTGCTGAAAGAGTAGGATTTTGGGGGTTTTATAGCTAATCCAAAACCTACACCCAATATCCATTTAGTCCAAAATTAATCCTATCAAATGGTGTTTGTTTGGATTGATTTTCAGATATGATGTGAATCACCATGCCAAATTAATTTTTCTTACTATTATTTATCTAAAATTAAGTATATTAAAAATATTTTAAAAATAATATGTTAAATTTGAAAAAGTTGGTAGATTATTTGCACGTGTCATATGCACATGCTACAAAATTTAAACAAGAAAGGGATCAATTAGAATGCTCAGGCTCCCCTAAAGCTTGTGCCCAAGAATTAAATAAATTTAAAATTAATCTGTCAAAGATACTTAAAATTAATTTGTCAAAGATACAACCGCTCAAGTTCTTTTTCTACATGGTGCATATACAATGCTGAAAAATACAAAAGCCCTACTTCACATTTCATGATTATTTAGACTATTTAAAATTAAATTCTGCAGTAATTATTTGTAAAATATTTAAAATATTATAATTTCAAAAGTTATGGATGATGTGCTAGTTTTGATACTGCATTTTGTTTGCAATAAGTTTTTCATTTTTGAACTTCTAATAACAACTTTTGAATTAATTATTTATAAAGATATTAAAAATATGTTATTTTGAAAGTGTTAACTTATTATATGTTGGCTTTTGATATGGGTCGTGCATTTTTAAACTAAACTCATTTCTACTAACCTTATAACTTTTATCTCTAATTAACTAGAAGTGTATATGCATTAAAAAATTAAGAATTTGATCTTCAAAAGAGGATAAATAAATTCGTGCATCTGCACGTGCAATGTGGTGCATGGTCAAAATGCATGCAGTGAACTTGCACTTCTACCTCATCTTAAAAAAATATAAAATGAATAAAAAAATATAGTGAGGGGCTGTATGGAGATTTGAAGAATATAATTTTGTTAATGAATGCCATTACAGATATATTTTGTTTTTCGTTGTTTTGTCAAAAGGTTAGCTTTACTTCCTGAGTTTTTTATTACACATTGATCCATGAGTTAGAACGGTCAGCATGCCACTTGCATAAAGATTTATGATTTCTAGTAATCTAATTGCTTTTTAAATGCTAACATGAATGCCTATATCATATATGCAATTTGGATATATTGTTTATGTGATACATATGCATGTTTCTAACTTTAGCATGCACATGAAACTATAACAAGGATGGCTAAGTCGTTATTTGCACATTCTTCCTTGCAAAAATATCAAATGTCAAAGGAAACCTAAAACCAAAATTTGGAGGCCAAGAAAGGTGGTATCAACTATCAAGGGTCAAGAGTGTTTTAGGCATATGCAACATCATCCCTTCATCTATACAATCCTTGGATTGATGCATAACATACACACTAATCCATGGAATGCCGAACCGCACCAACGGCCAACAAATTTTAGAGGGTCAAGGGCATTTGATATTTTTGATGGAAAGTCCGAAGGTGGCTCGCTGAGGCCAACAGAGGGCCTCCAAGGCTCCACGGCCCTCCGCAAGAGAGATTACAGACAGAGATAGAGAGAGAGAGGGGGGAGGGAGAGGAATGGAGGGAGGGAAAGGAGGCGAGAGGCCGCTAGAGGGCCACCCCCTGCCACCGAGTGGCTTTCTAGTGGCCTCCCTCCCGCCTTCCCTCCCTCCCCCCTCTCTCTATCTCTCTTTCTAATCTCTCTCGTGGAGGACCGTGGAGCCCCAGAGGTCTTAGCAGCCCTCTAAGGCCTCTGCAACCTCCGGTCGCCACCACCGACATCTCCACCGACCTCCCTTCCTTCCCTCCCTCCCCCCTCTCTCTCTCTCCTCCCTGATTCTCACTCGTTTCCATCTCGTTTGGGCTTGGTATGGTCCTCTATAGGGGCATACCAACTCGTACCGCCGGTTGGCCGACATGGGGTCCAATTCTGAATCAACTAACCTCGATGCACACCTTTAATCAATGCAGGTACAATCATCGACTTTTGAACTTTGGTTATAGGATAGTGTATTAGTATCATGATTCGCCGTTTCGATAGCAAACCCCATACTAGTACAATGGTATAATCCTATTACAATGTCGATATACGGTTCAGTATGACACACCAGTGTTCGTATAATACCATACGCCATACTAGTACGACATGCCCCGTACTGCCTAGTATGATATCATATCAACACCATATCAACTTGGCTCCCATTTAGTACTAGCACCCATATCTGAACTCTAAACCTTAGGAAAATATCATAGATGTAATAACGCTCACCTAATATAAACATACCCATATTTGCCTCAAGTTACTTAGATATGTAATTAATCTTTCATGAAACAAAAAAAAGATCTATATCAAATTTATCTTTTAAGATACCAAGAAAGAAAAAATAATAGTATATATTATAAATTTCTACTGATATTAAAATGTTAGTAATATTAGGTTGAAGCTCAGTGCTGATATGAGTTGTTACTTATCACAAATAAAAATTCGACAAGTTTCTTGTAAAGTGCCTTAATGACCAAAGAAGCTTAATCAATGATTGCCAAAAAGCGCGAATTAGTTGGCCTAGTCAAGATGTGTCAACGGTTTAAACCTTACAATAGATTAGTTTCATTGCTTTCATTATTTTATACTTTTATTTTGATTTAGTTTAAGCCAAAGGTCATAATTTAGTGTACAAGATGTTTTAGTTGCATTATCATCAATACAATTTTAATTCAAGACTCATTGGGATGAATTGTTGGTTTAGAATAGTCAGACAAGTTTGACATTCCTAGCGTGCAGATTTTTTACTACAGATATAATACCAACAATGTATCACTGAGAAGTTCATGCTTTGAAAGGTTCCAAAGCTAATGTATTTGACAGTTTGTAGTGTATCTTGCATGAGCTAATGATATGCTTTTTCATGCATGTCAACATGATATGATACAAGCTTTGAAAGATTGCGAAAATGGCTATGACATGTGAAACTTAATGCTGGGCAACAATGATTAGCTGCAGTATAGGCATGCATCACCCCAAGGTCTATCTTAAGTTCAGATATAGTATTTTAAAGTCCATAAATTCTTAATAAAATTACTTGTTAGAAGCACTAACCTTGAGCAGAAACTTGTTAAGAGCGAGAAATTCTGCAAGATTAAATCATAGAATTACAAATATGGCTTTAATACGACAAAGCAATCCATGTGCAATTTTGTTAGCATTAAAACAAATCAAGATATATGCAATAGTAGCCACGGTGACTCAGGTGCATCTGAAGTTGTCTCCAACTTAAGAAATAGGGATTTATTGCATATAACCCATAACTAGATTATAAAAGACCCTTTCATATACAAAATTTACTATGATACAAATAAATTCTTATATTAAAATAAATAAGCTTTAAAAAATAAGCCCTCATTTTTTTAATTAAAAAGCAATATATTAATGAAAATGATTATCACAGAACAAACTAAATATTGCATTAATGAAAATAAAAAGTTTATTCATATATGGAACAACCATGGATTAGAAAGTGTGGTTCTGCTGATCCGCATGGCACCATACATATCATACCAATGCCTTACCGACATAGCACTACCACCAAGCTGACTAGATGCCATTGCTTGGCACACCATGGTGCCAAATAGCCAATGCATTCCAGGAACCAGCATGGCATCACATAGCACAGTAGTATCATGCCAAGCCAGCACTAAACCAGCATAAGATACTAATTAAACATTGAATTAGAGAAAATTAAAAAAATTATTCATATATGGAACAACCATGGATTAAAAAGTGCCACCCCTGCTGATCAGCATGGCACCATACATACGATACCAATGCCTCACCAATGGACAGCACTACCATCATGCAGGATACATGCCAGTGCCTGGCACACCATCATGCCAAATAGCCAATGCATTGCATGTGTGCCAAGCACCAGCATTGCATCACACAGCACAGTAATATCATGCCAAGCCAGCACTAAACCAGCACAAAAAGCTTACATCCTTAGAAACAACTAAGAAATCCAATCACATTCAATTTTTTTTAATTCATCAAGCTTTTGCCATATTCATCATGGTTCAAAAGTTGTGTATCCAATGTCTGCGCCTAGACCATATGTGTTTATGTAAATGTATGTATATGTCCAGATGAGATCATGTCAATACAGCGAATCTAGACTTTCCAAAGCATACATAAGCCAAGGTCTGGCTAGTTAAATGATGCATAAGCAAGCAGCTGAAAAATCTGTTTCCAGAATCAGTGTAATATCACTTGATGAAGCATCATCTGCCTTTTTCGTTTCGATGCATAACAACCATGTGCACACCAGGTATCAGACCAAGTGTTTGATAGACATACAAGAAACACATACAATTATGGGTATAAATATATTGAAATTTTTTATAATCAATCAAAATTCTTTTAGCCATTGGTTTATAAAAGCGAAAATTCATTAGTCAATACATTTAATTGTGATGACAAATGGACCCTGGGATGATCAGGTAATAGGATCATGAGTATATACAATCTTAGACGTATGATCATAAGATCATTGTCTAGTCCAATTTACGTGTGTAAGAGCTACAAATGAACTTTTAACATTGAAAAAAACATCTGGATTGATAGTGATGGCAAAAGAAAAAAAAATGGAGAGGTAAAAGGAGAGGGTAAAAAAAAGGAAAACATGTTGATAGAGAAGAGAGATAAGATTGACGAAAATCTCCACAATGGAGCTAAATAATTCAGAATAAACCAAAAATAACACACATACTCATCACTCCCCATGGAACCCTATTTAAAGACCGGTGTTTAGTGACCCGCTTGACCCATCACCCAACACATATATGGGTCAGGTCACGGTTAAACCTAGAATCTCCTGAAACCCATTCAACCCATCAAACCGGGCAGTGCAACCATTCAAACCACCCAGTAAAACTGCTTTTGACAGGCACATGTCAATATATTAAGGTATAAAAAAGACTCCCGAATTCGTGAACCCCATTCTAGTCACTCTTAATCATCCCTCCCTCACTGTTTTACTTTCTTCTTCTCCTCATCTCTTAATAATCGATCACCAACAATGCTTGGCAAGAAGCCTCCACCCCCTCAACTTCTTTCAGTCAACAACTCAATCCAACAAGGAGCTTATACCATTTTCTCTTCATTTTCTTCTTCTCCACTATGATTGTGGTGATTGAGACCAAATCATAGATAGAAAGGGACTAAATAAAGGGAAGAAGGGAGTAGAGCAACATCATTGGTCATCAACCCACCACTTCCTCATCTACTTTATTACTCTAATTGAGGACAATTAGGTCATCATGGATTGACAAAACTCTAATATAGGCAAGCTTCAAGCTGCAAACACACCAGCAATTATTCACCATTATTGCTTGATTTGTTGTTGGGTCCTTACCGAGCCATCATGCCATTGTATTCAAGGCACAAGGCTTTCCTCGCTACTTAGGGATGGGCATGCTAGAAAGCTTGTTTGACAAGTCAATGGCAGGACTAGTGGATAGGAGCACGGGCATGCCACCAATATTAAAGCAGCCAAAAAAGAGGATGATTGAAGGGAGGACACGAGAGTAGTGTGAACCCAGATGCCTTGGCCTTCAAGGAAGATGGATTAGGATAGGTTGTAGCTTGGACTACGGTAGGAAAAATCTAAGTTAACACTACTTCTAAAGTAAAATCCTACTAATAACTAATGTACTAGATAACGTAAATCTAAACAAAATAAAATTCATGGATGTTGGATGTTGAATGGTTTCTTCACAGAATACAATTCCATTTATTTATACTAAAAGATGGTAATTGTCCACTCTGATAGCTGCTACCCATGTTAGGCCTTCACTCCTAGAGTTTTTTTATTACCGATGCCAGCTATCATCCCACTACTTATGTTTATCAGAATGGACACTATGTAGCAACAGTTAAACTGATATTCATACCTTATCAGTCTTCATTTAACCTCCTTTTGGCCTATCTCGACATGACTTACATTGATCGCTTATAACACGGTCTTTTGCATTTGGGAATATCTTCAAGGCCAATTCGGTCAGCTCTCCTCATCCACACTTGTTCACCTCAATCGGCCATCTAGGCATCCACAATAGCATTAGGCCTTTGCTCAAAGCTTTGGTAACCCCATCTGAATCTATTTCAAAGCCGCCATGTGTATGGTGATCCTTGGGTCTTAGGATGTGGTGCAAACAATGCCCCCCACATCTCATCAACCATTGATCAGGAAGATGATGGGATGTATCTGACACCATATCCATCAATCTAATTTTGGACTTGGATATAATTCAACTTGATTGATTTGAAAACCATGAAGGATTTGGTAGAGACAGGACTTCAGCTTGAGGAGCAAGCAGAAACCGTGGAAGATCTGATAGTGGTAAAATCCATCATCATGCTTAGCCCTCAACCTATGGGTATGGTGGATATGGGAGAACAGGTTGCTCCGCGGTACATAGATTTGGCGTGCATAGCTGCGGATGATGAGGTGGTGGTTGCATGGTATCCACTAGGGTGGTCGCTTCCCAGCTCTCAAGAAAGGGATATGCATAGACATTCTAAAGTGTTGTCCCCCATCTGTTGCCCTGAAGGGCCAACTATTTCCAATGACAGGACAATCTTTCAGCATGATTCCACTAACATTTTCATTAGTAGTCATTTGCAAACTTGGATAGCTGAAGCTCGTCTCGAGCTTAAATATTGGCCTAATGTTGACCGAAGCATCATTGATTTCCTATTCGGCCTAATCTACTCCCCCATTCACTCATAGGATCTCTTCCCTATTGCCTTGGTCTATAAATTCTAAGGGCACTACAAGATAAGGCTCCACCTCTTCCTTCTAACAAGCTGAAACTTGGATGATCAAATTTCTCGCAAATCCTGACATTTCCATGATGTAATAATCGATGAGCCGATTCATCCTCCATGAAGACAAAAATGGCTAATTTCACCACAATGTACATCAAAATGTGCTATGGTTTCACCACAATGTACATCGAAACGTCCTGTGGCTTATAATATCAGCTCTCAATAACAAAAGCAAGTCTTTCAATCTATTCCAACATAAAAAATGAAGATGCCATGTATAGCTTCATAAGTAGCTTTAACACGACGGCCGCTAGTAGCTGCTTCACTGATCTCCTTTTATAGCAACATGACATCATCTACACAACTATCCCACCGAGCATCCCAATAAACTTGTTCAGATTACAAGGTTTTCTTTGTCGCCTAAGGATGGGCATACTAGAAAGCTTGTTTGACAAGTCAATGGTAGAACTAGTAGATAGAGTCGTGGACATGCCACCAACATTAAGCAACTAGAAAGAGGATGACCAAAGGGAGGATACAAGAGTAGCATGGGTCCAGATGTCTTGACCTTCAAAAATATTGGCCACCATCACACCACTATTCAAAGAAGATGGATTGGAATAGATTGTAGCCTGGGCTATTGGTGAGGAAATCTAAGTTAACACTACTACTAAGGTAGAATCCTACGATGTAAAGTGCAAGATAAAATAAAGCTAAGATAAGATAAAATAAAATTCATCAATGATGGATGTTGTAAGATTCCTTCATATAATACAAATCCAATTATTTATATTAAAAGATGGTAACTGCCCAATCTGATGGTTGCCATCCACATTTGGCCTCTACTCCTAATAGTTCTGATAATTGATGTCAACTGTCCTCGCACTATTTATGTTCATCAGAACAGTCACTATATAGCAATTGTTAGACCGATAGTCACATCCTATCAGTCTTGACCTATAATTAACCTCCTTTCGGCCTATCCCGACATGACTTATATTGCCGTCTCTTCATTAATCGGCCTATAGCACTATCTTCCGCATTTGAAAATATCTTCTAAGCCAGTTTGATTATCTCTCATTATACAACATTTTGTTCACCTCGATCAGCCATTTGCGCATCCATGGGAGCATTAGGCCTTGGCTTAAAGCTTTGGTGGCCCCATCTGATTTTGCTTCTAAGCCACCATACAATGATGATCCTTGGGTGTTAGGATGTGGTGTAAACACACTGCCAAGGGAGGCAAGGACAACGTCTAGGATTTGAGAAGACGAATGGTAGGTTTGAGATGGGAAATTATATGACAGCTTGCCTATAGATTGACCCATGGTTGATGTGCCGTTGAACCATGAACTAGTGATCTAGCAAACAAAAAAGTTTACACTAGGTCAATGGTTCCAGAATGCTATTATAGACCTTCATATAGGGGGCAAAATCTGAACTGCACCCAACCCACACCAAATAAATGGACTCGGAGGAGTCTTTTAAAGTTAGGTCAATTCCAAGCTAACCTGAAATGAACATGATTATAAATGGTTGGTTTTGGGTTTAGCCCATGGACCTGATGGTTCACTTAGGGTGACCTTGTTAGGAAACAATTGACTCCCAAACCCGATATAGTTGATAGCAATGATCTCAGAACCGTCCTAAACCGGGCAGTTCGGGGCGTGCCAAACCAGACCGGCCAAAAAACCAGGATGGTTCCGGCAAGAAAAATGGCACATGCTGGTGCCGAGGAAAAAAAAGAGGGAAACAAAGATAGAGAGAAAGGAGGAGAGGGAGAGAGAAAAGGATGCCATCGAAAACCGGCGGTGGCTCTCTGCGGCCGTCGGAAGCCAACGAACGCCGCCGCAGCTTGGTTCACCCGATGGGGCTGCTACAACGAGCGAGAAAGAGAGAGAGGGAGAGACCACCGGAGATGGGAGGACGAGATGGCAGAAAGGTTGCCGGAAGACTCTAGATGACCACCGTGGCCACTAGGCGGCGGAAGCATCGCAGTCGCAGAACAGGGGCAGTCGCCCTTGTTCATGCATGGGCCTTTTATTAAAATGGAGAATGGTGAAGCCGACAAACCATTTGCCGGCTTCACTGTTTAAAATATTTTTTTAAAAAAAAATTAAAATCAATGAAGCTGATCACTTAAGTTTTTTATTTTTTTAAAAAACCCGTGAAACAAGGGCATTGCCCTGTTTCACGCCCGCAACGCCGTATATGTGGACTGCACTGTCCAACGGCCACACGGCCAGAGGCCGTCCGATGGACCCTCCAACTCCTTTCCCTCCCTCTATTCTTTCTTCCTCTTCACTCTCTCTTTATTTCTCTCCTTCTCTCTTTTCTTCCTCCCGGTTCCCTTCGTACACGTGGACTGCACTGTCCAGCAACCACACGGCCAGCCAGAGGCCGTCCGACGGGCCCTCCAACTCCTTTCCCTCCCTCTTTTCTTTCTTCCTCTTCTCTCTCTTTATTTCTCTCTCTCTTTTCTTCCTCCCGGTTCCCTTCCCTTATTTTGATTCATGTCGGTCCAATCCGGTACAGAACCGTACCAGACCATGCCATCGACTGGCCGAAACAGGCACCGATACTGGAACTGAAAACCTTAGTTGATAGGTTTCTAATTGTTTCCATCAGGTTCAATTCATTTTTAGAGAAATGGGGATTTTATATAAAGTTATGGATAAGACGGGACATAAGATTTGCAATTTTGAAGTTGAATTTTAGCTAATTTTATTATTTTAGTTTATGATTTCATATATCCTGAATTTATAGGATTATTGATCATATAATTTAAGTTAAATTTGGTTTTGTTGTTTGTGATCTTTGCATACCATGTTTTGCTTTATTTTTTAATTTTATGCATGACCTATGAGTGAAAACTTAAATGGGTCAGTGGGTGGTATGGATTTGCACAAAATAAATGGGTAGGGCATGGTTTGAGAAATTTTTTGACCTGAACCCAACTCAATTTGAATCGAGCCCAGCCCATCCAGATACATTACTACTCCTACCATCAAACAACTCCAAAACAATATTTTCTATCTCTAGAAGGACTCCAAATTTACCGATTACAAGCCTTGACTTTAATATACATATTTCGACGCCATAAAAGACTTCTAAGCAACTTAAAACTCCGTCATACTAAAATTATCATCTTCCAAACAAAAGATAGCTAAGTACTTCTAAGAAATAGTAATTTCCGTAATTCCATAGAATACTACACAGGAAGCAATCAACATTGTAATGACACAAAACCTCTTCTTAGGCCATGTTTGGGAAAAAGTGGCCCCCGCCGAAGCTCTTGCCCGAAGTCCTTGGTCGCCGACCTCCTCCTCGTTGGGATTCACCGATCTCTTCAGCGACAAGCTCATGCTGTGGAACCTCCCAAAAGTGCACGAGAGTTCGGCGATGCGATCTTGGATAAGTAAAGAAGAATTACTGGTACGCAAACTTTCTCCTCTAATTAAAAAATGAATAGCAGGTTTGAAGCCCGTCCAAACCTCTTTCGGATGATCTCCTTCAGTCGAACCTCTTCCGGACGATCTCCTCCAGTCGAACATCTTTCGAATGGCCTCCTCCAGTCGAGCTCACTTCGGACGAATTTCCTGTGGTCGACCTTCTTCCGATCAATCTCCTCCCAGTCACTCGAAAGAACCTCATCGTCCAAGTGAATCTGGCTACCAACCAACATGCGAACGACCTTAAAAGAGCCCAAATCCCTCTGGAGCCATTGTGACCTGAAGCTCTTCGTCGTCAGCGCCTATCCCATCTGAGCTTCGACCATTAATCCCCAACGTATGGACACATCACGACAACAAACACCACTCTCGACTGGCAAGTCACGACAACAGACACCTCTCGACTGGCAAGTTGCGATAACAAACACCACCCTCCGTAACAAACTTCACGTGGCCTGAGCGGCGCACTATCAGACGGTTATGGCTGTCGCTATCAGTTTGTTACATGCTCTATCTACTAAAGAGATCCTCCAGATACGTTTGCTCTAGGCTCTCTTCTTCTTTCCGATACTCTGCCTCTCTATTTCCTGAGCACTCTATTCCAGTTAGCCGAAAAATTGACTTGAGCATCGGAGGGTCCTATCGGAGCCACCCCCTTCGGTTTGGACTTTGATTTGCAGATCTCGGCGGCGGCCTCGCCTTCTCCGCTCCGACCATCTCCGGCATCCCCATGGATTTCCGTACCAACAGGATTAATGCTAGAAAAAGGATTTTCTGAGCCCTTGTTTTAAAAGAAGTGTCCAGTCGATCTCACCCACCTTCTTCCCCTTTTGATTTCTCGAATCTGCTTTTGCTTAATCTCTTCTTGATTTAGAAAATGCCTCCAAGAAAGACAACCACCTAGCGGTCTACTGCCTCCATCGCCAGATTCGAGCTGGATCCGCCCGTTTCGGCTCCGTCATTCGCTCCCCAACCTCCATCGATGGTCATGGTAGATCCGGAGCAGTTCTACTGATGCAGTAGGTTCGGAGCCTCACCGAGATGGTGCAGACCATGCAGCAGCCTCCGACGGTGACCCAGCCGAAAAACCCCTGGCCGGGGCTTCAGGAACCAGCACCAAGAAAGGCAACCTAGGTCAGTAGACCCATCATCTCTAGGAAGGGGAAGGAGAGAGCGAGGAGCTCCTATTCTAATCATGACTCTTCTCCGGAGGAAACTTTCCTCATTTACAGTCGACGACCTTCTGAGATCCACGACCGAGATGACGATCTTGACCAAAAACTTCAAGACATGAACCGACAGATCGAGGAGCTCCACCATGCCGCCCTAGCTCATCATGACAATATTTGCACCGATCCTCCTTTCTTTACTAAAATCATGCAAGAGCCTGTCCCGCTGAACTTCAAGCTCCCCCAGTTCGAGACCTACGACAGGACTTCTGATCCAGTCGACCACCTGAAGGCCTTCCGGACGATGATGCTGCTTCATCGTGCGCCGGACGCCATCCTGTGCCGAACTTTTCCATCTATCCTAAAGGGAGCAGCAAGAAACTAGTATTCGAGCCTTAAGCTAGGTACGATCTTCTCTTTCGATCAAATGAGCCATTAGTTTGCGGCTCATTTCATAAGCAGCCAGCATTCGAGACGAGGTTCGGATTCCCTTATCAACATAAAGCAGAAGGAGGGAGAGTCAATCCGAGCTTACGTCAGCCGTTTTAATGCTATTACGTTAAAGATCCGAAATCTGGACCAGTCTGTGGCTATGGCCGTGCTGAAGGGCGGCCTCTAGAAAAATGACCTTCTATCCTCTCTGAAAAGGAAATACCCTAGGGATTTTGCTGATATACTGACCCGGGCTGAAGGTTATGTCTGGACCAAAGAAGCCTTCAAATTGAAGGACGATGAGGCCGCAAGAGAGCGGCAAGCGAGTGAACCCAGCTAACCCGCGTCTGAAAGAAAGCCGAGTGAAGCTCGATCACGCTCCCGAACTCCTCCTTCCGAGCACAGACGAGCCCGAACCCCTCCTCGAGCTCGTCGATAAGGAAGCCCGGATCAGAGGACCCGACGGAACTCCCCTTCCAGAAGATTCAATAATTATGCCCCCTTGAACGCCTCCAAGACTCAGGTGCTAATGAAGATAAGAGAGCAGCTGGTCGAGCCCGGAAAAATGCGGACTCACCAGCCAAACATAATCCCAACAAGTACTGCCTCTACCATCGTGACCATGGTCACAATACTGAAGAATGCATCTAGCTTCAGGACAAGATTGAAGCGCTGATTAGGAGAGGGCGGCTAGACCGGTTCATCAGGCATCGGCCAGAAAGGAAAGAAGATCGTCCGAGAGCCCCACCACCACTAAAGCCACCTCGACGGGATGAGCTCCAAGGAGATCGGCCCCCTCTCGGAGTCATCAACACTATCGCTGAGGGACACCAGCAAGAGGAGGCCAGTAGATCGACCGAGCTGACGAAGAGGCAGCGGACTGGGGAGCCCATCACCTTCATTGAAGAGGATGTCCAGAGAGTTCAGCATCTGCACAACAACGCGGTTGTAGTAACTTTAAATATTGCTGATTACGATGTACACCACATTTTAATTGATAATGAAAGCTCTGCTGATGTCTTGTTTTATGATGTTTTTTCTAAAATGTCCATATCTGGTGATAGGATGGGCCCAATGAATTCTCCGTTTGTAGGATTCACGGGAGACACCATGCCGGTGGAAGGGATAATAACGTTGCCTGTGGTGGCCGATCGATATCCGAAGCAATCAATGGCACAAGTTGATTTTTTGGTAGTTAAAGTCCCTTCTGCCTACAACGCGATCCTTGGCCGACCTGGTTTAAATGTACTTCGGACTATAGTTTCTACTTACTATCTGAAGATGAAGTTCCTGACTAGGCATGGAGTCGGAGAGATCATAGGAGATCAAGCGCTAGCTCGGCACTGCTACAGTATTGCTTTACAGGGAGGAAGATAAGCGAACCTTTGTCCAGTGACGAACTTGATGCCCGTGACGATCTATCTGAAGAAAAAGAACCCATCGATGACCTTAAGGAGATCTCTCTGAATAATGAAAACGAAAAACATATAGTGAAGATCGGCTCGAGTCTAAAAAGAGAAATTAGAAAGCAGCTCATCATCTTCTTGCAAAGAAACTCTGATGTCTTCGCTTGGGCGCCTGCAGACATGCCCGGAATCAACGCAGAAGTTATGGCACACCGCCTAGGCGTAAATATTTAGCGATGACCAATAAAGCAGAAGAAACACAGCTTCGCACCAGAAAGGCAGAAGGCGATAATGGACGAAGTTGACAAACTCCTAAAAGTAGGATTTATTCGAGAAGTGCCTTACCCGACTGGATCGCAAATGTTGTCTTGGTTAAAAAAGCAAATGGCAAGTGAAGGATGTGCATAGAGTTCACGGATTTAAACATGGCCTGTCCAAAAGACAGCTACCCACTACCCAAAATTGACCAACTGGTGAATGCAACTTCAGACCATAAGCTCCTCACCTTCATGAATGCCTTCTCCGGTTACAATCAAATCCGAATGGCACCAAAGGATGAGAAAAAATTTCTTTTATTACTGATCATGGTTTTTATTGTTATAGGATTATGCCGTTCGGGCTTAACAATGCAGGTGCAACATACTAGCGCCTAATCAATAAAATCTTCAAGGAGCAGATCGACCGCAACATGAAAGTCCATGTGGATGACATGTTGGTTAAAAGCCGATCTTCATCAAACCATATCACCGACCTTGAAGAAACCTTCGATACTCTTTGGAAGTACAAGATGAAGTTGAATCCTACGAAATGCGCTTTCAGAGTAACCTCGGAGAAGTTCTTAGGATTCATGGTGTCAAGTCGCAGCATCGAGACCAACCATTTAGGAAATGACTGTCCCAAAAATAATAAAAGAAGTCCAACGCCTCACAGGCAAGATGGCAACTCTGAATCGCTTCGTATCAAGGTCGGCGGAGCACTGCATGCCCTTCTTCCAAGTACTCAAGCAGCCTAAGAACTTCAGGTGGACCCCCGACTATCAGCAAGCCCTCGAAGAGCTAAAGAACTACCTCAGCTCACCACCATTGCTCGCCAAACCTAAACCTGGGGAAGAATTGTTCCTATATCTCGCCATGTCTCCTGTAGCTATTGGAGCCGTACTGATTAGAGAAGAAGCAAAAATCCAAAAGTCGATCTACTACATAAGCAGAGTTCTGAGGGATGCAGAAACGAGGTACACCAAATTAGAAAAATTAACCTATGCCTTGTTGATTACAACTAGAAAGCTCCGACCTTATTTTCAGGGACACACTATTACTCTCTTTACTGACCAATCCATCAAGACGGTTCTTCATCAACCCGATACCTCAGGCAGGGTAGCAAAGTGGACGATCAAGTTGACTGAATTCGACATCCACTTTCAGCCTCGACCGTCCATTAAAGCTCAAATACTGATCAATTTCATAGTAGAATGCACTATTCCGGAGGAGACCGAACCTGAGCGTCAAGAAGCCTTCATCCCTAGCTCCTTAGAAGAAAAGGCCGATCTTCCCGAAAACTTTTGGGCACTGTATGTGGATGGTTCATCCAGTGGTTCCGGGGTAGGTATGGGCTTAATTCTCATCAATCCGGAAGGAGTTGTGATGGAGTATGCGTTGCGCTTTGACTTCTCTGCAACTAATAATGCAGCAGAATATGAAACCCTACTTGCAGGACTGAGGATAGCCAAGGAGCTGGGAGTGCAATATTTGAAGGCATACAATGACTCACAGTTGGTAGTGGGACAGGTTAATAGCTCCTTTAAAGCCTGGGAGGAGAGCATGAAAAGGTACTTGGAAAAGGTGAAAAGCTTAAGTTTGGCCTTTGACGACTTCGGCATTCAGCAGATCCCGAGAGCGGAAAATACCAGAACCAACCTCCTCTCGAAACTAGCCACCTTAGCCCCGAACGAGTTACTAAAAGAAGTTCTTTTTGAGGTCCTGCAATGCCCATGTTACCCGTTGATAGCGTATCTCAAGGAAGGGACTCTCCCCAGAGATCACAAAGAAGCTTGGAAGTTAAGAAATCAAGCTTTCCGCTACGTTCTGCATGAAGGCAAGCTGTACAAGAGGTCATACTCTTTGCCACTCCTCAAGTGTCTCCGACCTTCAGAAGCTAGTTATGCCTTGAGGGAAGTTTATGAGGAGATTTGCGGAAATCATTTGGGAGCGAGATCCCTACCATACAAGTTGCTCCACCAGGGATACTACTGGCCGACGATGCATCAGGATGCGATGGATTATGTGAGAAAGTGCGACAGGTGTCAAAGAAATGCCAATATCTAGAGACAACCGGCTTTGCAGCTCACACCGCTAACTGCCCCCAGGCCGTTCACACAATAGAGGATGGATATACTCAGCCCTTTTCCCATGGCATCTGGGCAGCGAAAGTTCCTATTAGTGGCAATGGATTACTTCACTGAGTAGATCGAGGCCGAACCTCTAGCAAAAATCACTAAAGCTAAAGTGCAGAACTTTGTCTGGAAGTCAATTGCTTGCAGGTTTGGTCTATCTCGGATGCTAATCACCGATAATGGGCGTCAATTTGTGGGTGCGAAGTTCGCTAAGTTCTACGAAAACCTGAATATATCTCATCACTTCACATCAGTGGCTCATCCGCAGGCGAATGGTGAGACGAAGGTAACTAATAGGACCTTGATTCAAGGGATAAAAGCCAGGTTGGAGAGAGCAAGAGGGATCTGGGTGGATGAACTCTATCATGTGCTCTGGGCTTACCGAACCACCCAAAGATCGTCCACTGGAGAAACATCCTTTGCGCTGGCCTTCGGGACAAAGGCGGTTATCCCGGTCGAACTTGAACTCCCCTCAGCATGAGTAGAGGCCTTCAATGAACGAGACAACTCGCGGAACCTCCGAGCTAACCTTGAACTGTTGGAAGAAAAAAAGAAAAAGCCCAGATTCGAATGGCAGCTTACAGACAGAGAGTAGCTCGCTACTACAATTTGAGGGTCAGAAGCAAAACCTTCAAAATAGAAGATCTCGTACGTCGGCGAGCGGATGTTTCGCAGCCCCAGAATCAAGCGAAGTTTGTCCCGAACTTAGAAGGCCCTCACAAGGTAGTGGAAATCATCCGATCAAGGACATATTATTTGAAGTATCTCGGAGGATCAATGCTCCCACGGCCTTGGAATTCGAAAAACCTGTGAATGTACTACTAGTAATTCAAACTCTAATAAGATCTTCTTTTTTAGATATTTTTGTTTTCTTTTTGCCGCAGAATCATATGATGACAGGAAGTGACCTGACTGAACTTCGTCAATAAACTAGATGGAAGACCTCTGGTTATTTAAGACAGGAGGAGGGGAAAGGCCCTTATAATGGTCCTTTTGTGCCCCTATACCTTTGTTAGGAACAGGAGGCGGACCTCGTCATAGCAAAGGAAGGCTAACTCTATTAGGAACAGGAGAAGAACCTCGTCCTGACAGGAGGACAAAAAGACCACCCATGTCAAAAATAGGAAGAGGACCTCGTCTGGCATGGGCGATGAAGACCTTCGGTTATTTAAGACAGGAGGAGAGAAGAGGCCCTTACAACAATCCTTTTGTGCCCATATACCTTTGTTAGAAACAAGAGGCGAACCTCGCCCTAACAAAGAAAAGCCAACCCCGTCAGGAATGGGAGGAGAACCTCGTCCTGACATGGAGACAAAAAGGTCACCCATATCAGGAACAGGAGGACCTCGTCCTGGCACGGACGATGAAAACCTCCGATTATTTAAGACAGAAGGAGGGGAGAGGCCCTTACAACGACCCTTTTGTGCCCCTATACCTTTGTTAGGGACAAGAGGCGAACCTCGTCCTAACAAAGGAAGGCCAACCCCGTCAGAAACGAGAAGAGAACCTCATCCTGACAGGGGGACAAAAAGGCCAACCGTGTCAGAAATAAGAGAAGAACCTCGTCCTGGCACGGGCGATGAAGACCTCCGATTATTTAAGATAGGAGGAGGGGAAAGACCCTTACAACGATCCTTTTATGTCCCTATACCTTTGTTAGGGATAGAAGGAGGACCTCACCCTAACAAGAAAAGGCCAATCCCATCAGGAACAGGACCTTGTCCCGATAGGGGACAAAAAGGCCAACCGTATCAGGAGCAAGAGGAGGACCTCGTCCTTACACGAACGACGAAGACCTCTGGTTATTTAAGACAGAAGGAGGGGAGAGACCCTTACAACAGCCCTTTTGTGCTCCTATATCTTTGTTAGAGACAGGAGGAGGACCTCGCCCTAACAAGGAAAGCTAACACCATCAGGAACAGGAGGAGAACCTCATCCTGACGGAAGGACAAAAAGGCCAATCGTGTCAGGAGTAAGAGGAGGACCTCGTCCTGGCACGGATGATGAAGACCTTCAGTTATTTAAGATAGGAGGGGAGAGGCCCTTACAATGGTCCTTTTGTTCTCCTATACCTTTGTTAGGGATAGGAGGACCTCGTCCTAACAAGAGAAGACCAATCCCATCAGGAATAGGACCTCGTCCTGATAGGGGGACAAAAAGACCAATCGTATCAGGAGTAAAAGGAGGACCTCGTCCTGACATAGGCAATGAAGACGAGAAAGGAAGAGGCCCTTACAACGGTCATTTTGTGCCCCTATATCTTTGTTAAGGATAGGAGGACCTTGTTTTAACAAGGAAAGGCCAATCCCGTCAGGAACATGAGGAAGACCTCGTCCTGATAGGGGGACAAAAAGGCCAACCGTGTCAGGAGCAAGAGGAGGACCTCGTCCTGATACGGACAATGAAGACCTCCGATTATTTAAGATAGGATGGGAGAAACCCTTTACAACAATCCTTTTGTACCCATATACCTTTGTTAGGGACAAGAGGAGGACCTTGTCCTAACAAGAGAAGGCCAACTCCGTCAGGAATAGGAGGACCTCGTCCTGATAGGAGGACAAAAAGGCCAACCATGTCAGCACTAAGAGGACCTCATCCTGACACGGGCGATGAAGACCTCCGATTATTTAAGACAGAAAGAGAGTAGAGGTCCTTACAACAGCCCTTTTATGCTCCTATACCTTTGTTAGAGACAGGAGGAGGACCTCGTCCTAACAAGAGGAAGGCCAACCCCGTCAAGAATAGGAGGATCTCATCCTGACATGGGGACAAAAAAGCCAACCGTGTCAAGAGTAAGAGGACATCATCCTGGCACGGACGATGAAGACCTCCAGTTATTTAAAACAGGATGGGAGAGGCCCTTACAATGGCCCTTTTGTTCCCCTATATCTTTGTTAGAGATAAAGAGGAGGACCTCATCCTAACAAGATAAGGCCAATCCCGTCAGGAACAGGAGAAGGATCTTATCCTGACAAGGGGACAAGAAAGCCAACCATGTCAGGAGTAAAAGGAGAACCTCATCCTGGCACAGACGATGAAGACCTCCGATTATTTAAGACAGAAAGAGAGGAGAAGTCCTTACAACGACCCTTTTGTGCCCCTATACCTTTGTTAGGGATAAGAAGAGGACCTCGTCCTAACAAGCAAAGGCCAATCCCATCAGAAATAGGAGAACCTCATCCTAATAGGAGGACAAAAAGGCCAACCATGTTAGGAGTAAGAGGACCTCATCCTAACACGGGCAATGAAGACCTCCGATTATTTAAGACAGCAGGAGGAAAGAGACCCTTACAATGGCCCTTTTGTGCCCCTATACCTTTGTTAAGAATAGGAGAAGGACCTCATCCTAACAAGGAAAGACCAACCCCGTCAGGAACAGAAGGAGAACCTCGTCCTGACAGGAAGACAAAAAGACCAACCGTGTCAAGTGTAAGAGGAGGACCTCGTCCTGACACGGACAATGAAGACCTTCGATTGTTTAAGATAGAGGAACGAGGTCCCTTACAATGGCCCTTTTATGCCCCTATACCCTTGTTAGGGATAAGAGGAAGACCTTGTCCTAACAAAGAAAGGCTAATCATACCGAAAATGGAAGGAGAACCTCATCCCGACACGTAAGAAGACCTTCGATTATGAACAAGAGAAAAATGGAGGGAATAAAGAGGTGAACGAACATTGAACATAAGCAGAACGAAAGAACGATTAAAAAAAATATAGCTTCATTAAAGAAAGAGTTGATTACAAGGTAAGGGTCTACAAGACCGATTACAAAAAGAAAAAAATCGGTGTAAATCAAAGTTCTAAGAAGGATCGGGTTCTTTGGACTTCGAACTACTAGCCATCATCAGAGATTCCTTTAGACTGACAATCTCCTCGAGCTCTTTTCTCCCCATCATGTTGTCAGCCCTCTGGTAGTTTTCCTCTGACGCTCGTAGTTTCTTCCTCAGAACCTCTGATTCAGCTTCAGTATCCTTGATAGCTTACTGCTCGCAAATCTGCTGAAGCTTTAGTCGCTGAACTTCAGCCTTCTCCATCCCGACCGACTCCGAGAGCTCACCCGCGATCCTCTTCAAAGAGACGATCTCCTCCAACTCTCTGCTGCTGCCAGACTGATAATTGTCGGCGAGCTATTGTTGAAGCCGAGCCACCTCGCTGTTAGCGACGCGGAGTTTCTGCTCTAGCAAAGATATCCTCCCACACCAGCCCAACCGATAGGTCTCATAAGCAAGCTCGGCATCATGTAGTTGCTTCTGAAGGGCAGAAAACCTCTACGATCAATCTCATTCATACCGAGCCTTGTCAGAAGACCACGATGAACTCCCCTCCAGCAGATGAATTTTCTCCTTCGCCGTCTTGAGCTCGACTTCGAGAGAGCTGGCCTTCGCAATTAATGCTCAGGACTTCTCACTGGCGCTGTTCCTAAGCTCGGCCAATTCTTTCTCGAAGTTACCCTTCTTGATGCTGAAGCTCGCGGACTCTTTCATATGTAGCTTACGAAGGCGAGTGACTTCAACCATCGCCTCCGAGGCATTCTTCCTGGATCTCTGGAGCTCGTCCTCTGTCTTCTTCAACTTCTTTTTCAGATGATGGATTTTCCTCTTTAAATCCTTCACTACAGGTCTTAGAGGGATACCTTCAGGGGACAGCTCGACATTGGTTGGGGATGATTGGCCTTGACTTTGGCCATTAGAAGGATGCTGAATAACATTCACCATAACACAATTACGAGAAGGCAATTCATTTTCATTTCTCAAAATATTTGGAGATACATAAAAAAGAAAGAAAAAATATAATCGTTTAAGGTTCGAGACCTCGGAAGGAACAGCGGAGGCCGAGGTCGAAGCATTTTCTATCGCCTCCGACTCTGGTACAAGTTCGGATGCATCAGTGGTAGGATCAGAGGGCTCGGGGACAGCATCGACAGGAGAAGGGTCGGCCATGGCAGTAGATGGTCCCGCCTCTTCGTCAAGGACCGCCTCGTATAAGAAGCCGAGGTCGAGTTCGGGGAACTTGGTGGCCACTCGATCCTCGTAAAGCTCAAATCCCTTCTGGAAGGCCTCCTGGCCAAAGGCAACGTTCAGGTCCCTCATCTCAGAAGAGACCTTAAACTCCTCCATGGTCTGGATCTTCACCTCCAAGATCTGCTTCGAAGCTTGATCCTTCAGCTCGCCGACCTTTGCCTCGGTCTTCTTCCTCCTTTCATCCTTCAGGACCAGGACGGTCTGTAGCTCCGCCGAGCTGAGCTTCTCCCGCAGATCCTCGACTTCAACCGCTTTCTCCTTTAAGAGATGGTCAGCCTCGGCGACATCCTCCCAAAGGTGATCGACCTCAGCTCGGAGGTCTTCCTGAGCCTTCAGTGCCTCCGACCTCAGCCGGTTCACCATTTTGATGTGTGCAAGTATTTGGTGACCCGACTGCAGCAAATAAACTATGTTAAAAAAAAAATCAAATCAAATCATCAAATCAGCAGGACAACTACCTTAAGAAAGGCCCCGAGGGAATCCCAGATGAGTTGTGTGGTCAAGGTCGGCCATCTGGTCCACCACCTCGGGCAGGATAAATTTGTCAGTTAAATTCCGAAAGAGGTCCGGATCGCTGAAGGGATCCTCTTTTGGACTATCGTCGCCGCCATTGGACCCGCCAGGTTGCGCCTTCCACTGCACCTTCACAATGATCCTTTTACCCTTCTTCTCTCCCTCTTCTCTTCCAGCAGGAGACTGCGGAGCTAGGTCCTAGGCCGAAGAACTCGCGGAGGTTGGAGGCACGGAGTCCTCGACAGCGATGCCGACCTTGGCCGTGGAGATGACCTCGGTGGCGACAGCGACTTCGGTAGCAGCGGCAACACTGGCAGGTGCAACAGAACTAGGGGCATTCACCCTAGCTTTCTTAGCGGCAGGCCCCTCGGACACGGTACCTTTTCTTTTGCGGGCCTGGAGCCCCTTCGACAGCATTTCGACGGCCTTAACGTCCATTTCTACCACAGAGATGAAAGCACAGTCAGAAAAAAAGAGAGAAAAAAGAGATAGCCCGCCAACTTCGACCACCTACCTGTCGGATTCAGAGGGCTAAGGCCAAGATTGAACAAGATCTGTTCTTTTATTAGTTCGGATATCGAAGGAGTTCGGTAACCTCTGATCGTGGCAACAGACTCTTGGTCAACACTCTCTAACCCTGGGGCTCGGCGAACAAAATCCCTCAGGTATCCCCAAGGTGGGTGTCCTAAATGCAGGGTCGGGCAGGAAACTAAAATAAACTTTTTCTTCCAATTATGAATGGAAGAAGGGGCACTCTTAAGCAATTCCTTCTTGCCGGACTGGAGGAAAATATACCACCAGTCCTTGACAGAAGGGTGCTGCTTAAAAGTGAAGAAAGTTCAAAAAAGGAAAACCGTGGGCTAGACCCCGACAGATATACAGAGGGCGATAAATCCTATAATAAATCTGAAGGAATTCGGAACTACCGAGGTCAGGAAGATGTTTAAAAAGTGAAAAAGAATAACAACGAAGTCAGGAAGAGGAAACCTTAATCCAGCATGAAAGGCCTCCAGGTACAAGCAGAACCGACCTAGAGGAGGGGCACAAGCCCGACCGCTTAGACCAGGAAGTTCTAGCTTGTACCCGACAGGCATTCCGTACTGAATCCTAACTAGTGATAGATCCTCAACAGTCAAACAACAGGGGATGGACTCCAGTTTGAAGTCTAGCCGAGGTACTACCCTAGGCCCGATTTCCATCCTAACCTTGGGGTCATTAGGGTTTTGATCGGCCGAGCTCCAGGAACCGATGGAACAGAAAACCTCAGACGACATCTAGATTAAGCTTAAATCAAATAAAATTCCTAAAAAAGGAACAAAAAAAGTGTTGAAAGCCCGAAAATGAAGAATAACGGTGTTCACCCAGAAAAACTTGAAGAGACCCAAACAATGGAAGAAAACTAAGAATCAAGAAGGCAGGGATGAAGGACTAACCTAGGAAGCCATGGGAAGAAAGCCGGAAGGAAGAAAGAGGGTCGAGAAAGAGCCAACAGCCGAAGGAGTTGCAGAAGGAGTAGGGGCGACAAGAATAGAACACTTAGAGATGACAGGAAGCGAAGGGACGGAAAGAAGCAGAAGCTCAAGCCGAAAAAAAGAAACTATAGATGGAGGAAGAGGGGTTTAAATAGAAAAATCGAAGCCCCAGAGAAAATCATGATTACGAAATTCCGTCAATCAACCCCAACCTACCACGTGTCCCACTCGTACCTGTCGCCTGACAAGGCAGTAACTGCGTCGTACATAGAGCATTGCGCCAGATAAATTTTTGAAGGACTGCGTCCGTTCAGGTCATTTGACATCAAATCACAGCGCCAATTTGAAAAGAGACAGAAAGTTTTGTTCTCCAAGATGGGAAATTGCCAAAGAACTTCGGCCGTGGTAGTTTTTTTCTTGTACTTTCTTCATCCGAAATTTGAACTCGAGAGTGGGGAGATAGATGTTTGGGGAAAAATGGCTCCCGCCGAAGTTCTTGCCCAAAGTCTTTGGTTGCCGACCTCCTCGTTGGGATTTGCCGATCTCTTCAGTGACAAGCTCATGCTGTGGAACCTTCTAAAAGTGCATGGAAGTTCGGCGATGCAATCTCGGATAAGTAAAGAAGAATTACTGGTACGCTTTCTCCTCTAATTAAAAAATGAATGGCAGGTTTGAAGCCCGTCCACATCTCTTTCAGACGACCTCCTCCAGTCGAACCTCTTACGAACGACCTCCTCCAGTCGAGCTCACTCCGGATGAATTTCCTGCGGTCGACCTTCTTCCGGTCGATCTCCTCCCAATCATCCGAAAGCACCTCGTCGTCCACGTGAATCCGGCTACCAACCAACATGCGGATGACCTTAAAAGAGCCCGAACCCCTCTAGAGCCGTTGTGACCTGAAGCTCTTCGCCATCAGCACCTATCCCATCCGAGCTTCAACTATTAATCCCCAACGTATTAGCACGTCACAATAATAGACACCACTCTCGACTGGCAAGTTGCGACAACGAACACCACCCTCCTTAACAAACTCCATGTGGCCTGAGCGGCCCACTACCAGACGGTTACGGCTATCGCTATCAATTTATTACACGCCCCATCTATAAAAAGAACCCTCCAGATACGTTTTCTCTAGACTCTCTTCTCCTTCCCGATACTCTGCCTCTCTATTTCCTGAGCACTCCATTCCAATTGGTCGGAAAATTGACTTAAGCGTCGGAGAATCCTGTTGGAGCCACCCCCTCCGGTTTGGACTTTGTTTTGCAGGTCCCGTCAGCAACCTCGCCTTCTCCGCTCCAATCATCTCCGATGTCCTCACGGATTTCCATACCGACAGACCATATAGATCTAATGTAGGGCCTTAGACAATAATCTTTCTAATAGTAAAACTCAAAAATCCACTAGTAAAATAGTCTGCCTGGACAATATATATAAATAAAAGACTGCTAAAACTTAATAAAACAGTAGAATAATGGAAAAACAAATCCAAAAACTTCGAGAGGAAAAAACACCTTATTTAACTCTAAACTACATAAGTCTTTGTGCACACACGTGAACATGTAGTTCATATACAAACATATAGTATATGTTTATATAAATTGGTAACAACAAGTCTTACCAACAGGAGAAACGGATAGTGCTAAAGTTAACTTTAATTAGTAAGGTGTATTTGCACCACTTCAGCCTCCCCATTCTTCTATATGACAAAGGAGCTTCTTGGGTGTCAAATGCAAGCCCTTGAGCAGAGTAGAACTTTTCAAAAGACAACAACAGGGTGTTTGACAACAAAGAGGGCCTTTGGACATAAGATGAGAGAGAAAAAGATGATAATATTAAGGTTAGTATTGTGAGGTCCAGCCCCATGTAGATTAGGTTGGCCTTTTAGCCCAGCCCAACACCAAAAATGCAGCCCAAAGGCATGTCCTTGTATCCAAGTAGTCCTCTGGTCGAATACGGATGGAGGAGAACGAGTCCACCACAAAATTCACCAGAGGCTAGGGAAGCCTGTCCTCAACACCTATTTAAAGAACCCAACCCTAGTTCTACCCCATTATCAGAGACTACCCCAGGCGTTGCTCTCTTTCTTCTTCTCTCGGAAAACTGCTGATTGGGCTCATTGTGGCTGCCAGAAATCACACCTAAATCCTTGCTGGAATCCCAGATAAGGCCCTTAATCTTCTTCTCTTCACTTCCTCATTCACCAGCCCTGCTGCCAATCGAGATTTTGCCAGAAAATTCCAAGGATAGGAGACCCTGTTTATCCCCTATTTTCAAATCCAAAAAAAACCCTTTATTTTCCTTTTTCTGACCTTCTCCATTGCTGGCACTGGTTGCCAGAGATGGGGACCTATCCCCTATGTTGTTCTCAGCAGTCAGCAAAGCCCCACTATCGGGGACCATGAAAATATGGAGAAACATACCGAAACCCCAATTTCTTTTTGATCATTCCTTCTCTTTTTTCATTGCTAGCAACCCTTCACTGGCCGCCAGTGGCCCCTTGTCGCCAATCTTCCAGCTGTCAACCACCACCACAGTCACTTCCCACAGTCCTCTTCTTCTTCTTCCTCTTCTTTTCTTCTTCTTCTTTATCCTTCTTTCATTTTATTTCTCTCTCCTCTCTGTTCATTTCTCTCTCTTCCTAGGATTTGTCTATATCTGGATGATGGGTGACCTCAATAGGTCTCTCCTGTGTAACCTGTGTTGACCTCCTACGTTAAAGGGCCCTGACCCTTGGCCACCGAGTAGTGCATCGGCCTACGCCCTAACCCTTGTTGGATCCCGCTAAATTTGGCCATCCTCAATCTTTGTGAACCACCTATACCCTAGATTTGACATTTGAATGGATGGAATTAGTTCCGATTGTTGGGCCCTATGATCCTGCTAGCCCTATCCTTCTACATCCTTGTCTAGCATGAAGCCGTATTGCCACTAGCATCTTAATTTTTTAACTTTGCTTGGCTTATAAGATAATGATAAAAATTAATTGTATTTTCATGATATTGAATAGGTGAAGCCAAGGTTTTCCGTACCGGCCTGAACCGGCTAGTATACTCCATACCATACCGTACCGGTGGAGAACCAGAACGGTTCAGGCCGATTTTTCAGAAAATGGCCTGAACCATACCGAACTGGTCGGTACGGTATGGTACGGGCCGGTACGGATCGGTATGGGGAGGTACGGTCCAGTACGGAATAGTTTTTTCTTTTCATTTTTTTTAAACCATTGGATGGGATTTTTTTTGATTTTTTTATTGCCGATATGGGATAGTATGGTATAATACGGTATGATACTATATCATACCATACTGGCCGGCAATCGGCATGGGTGCCAATACCGAGTCCGCGAACCTTGAGTGAAGCCAACCCATCTAACTGAAGTGGGATTTTGAAGTGTGAGGAGGTACGCAATCTAATACTGCAAAGAGTGCTTTCTAATGATCTTTGGAAAATTATAAATGGTTTATTAAAATTGATTATGATATACATTTTGTTTGATTAAGCAGATCGAGTATACTATTATTACTATCATAATTGTTCTAAAATATGTCATGTATTTTGATATTCTTATAAGATGAATTTTGAAAAATTTAACTAGGTAATTTATAAAATTTGTTTTATACATATTCTCAGCATAGCTATAATCTGGCTCTGCCAATAGAGATTATATGTTGAAACTATCAACTTGTAATTTAAGAAACTATTTCAACATTATCACCGAGCCACCAATAATTAGAATAGTAGTATGTGTTATCTAACATTTTGTGCACCATGTATCTGTTATTTGACACATACCACTATGTTACATGGCCATAGCCTGATGTTAGGTCTATTATCAAATTATAAAAAAATAAATTTTGAAAAAAACAATATGTATTATTCAAGAATTTGTTTCTTCCTATTTCCTAATCAATATTATGTTTTTGATTATTTTTGTGTTCCGCATGCCTAGACCCCACTTTGATGTGTTATGCTGCTTACTGGACTAATGTAGTTCATTATTCTTTCTTTTTTTATTTTCAAATCCTGAATCATGATTGCCCGGGACTTGGAGGAATGTGCTAGAGTGCTTGGAGATGCTTGAGTCATCTAGACTTTTAGCTTAGTTTAATTTAGTTTTGGATATTTTATTCAGTTTGAATGATAATAATTAGCTAGAATATTATGACTCATGTTACTTTGAGATATTTGTTTATGGGAATGATTTAATTGGATCTTTATTAAATTAATTTTTCCAAGACCGAAGAACTATCATTATTGCTCTGAAGTATTATGATTTGATCGGTAACCTTGCATGCTTCCATGGTTCACCCTGCAGGAATGCAGCGTCTATTATGCATTGGGTTCGGGACATGACAAGTATATAGTGAAAAAAAGGATATGTGAATATAAGTATATTAGAAGAAGTAGAGTTGCACCAATTTAGGCTAAAGCAGTGAATTGATAAAGATCATATGAGAATGTCATACTATAACTAGAGGCTACTTATATGGAGAGACCTAGAATTGTCAAGAAAATGGAAGGGAAGGCCAAAAACGACATGGACAGAAGTTTGTCAAGATGATTTTGTCAAACTTATCCGAAACAATGTGGCTGAAATCAACAAAGCCAGATGGTTGGCAGGGCTTCTTTATCGTGGAAATTACTTCTTGTGCAGTATAAGCCAACAACTCACTACAATTTGCAGACAATTAATGTCATCTATGCTCATTGAAACTAAATTTATTGCCAGAAGCATGAAATTATATAAAATGGACCTAGTCACTTCATAACATAAACAAACAAAGACTGCAATTTTTGAAACAAGTGAAAATAACCTTATGACCATCCAAAAAGAAAAAAAGCTCAACAGCCAAAACACATGGTAGCACACTAGTCTGATTCATTATAAATCCATAGCATAACCTGATCTTGGGAACTTGACATGCTACATAACTAAAGTTGGGGACTCGGCATGCTTGCTCAAAAATAGCAAACTTTAAATTCATATGCAATACATCAACAAACCATAACAGACTTCTTGAGAAGTTCAGATGCCATATTCGATTACAATTCCAAGAAAAGTAAAACAGACCGCAACAAGATTGATCAACTACTCATTCGAAAGTTCAAGAGTTGCAAAGATTGCTTTCCAATGATGCATTACATACTCAAGCATCATCAATTTTGAGAGACTGCAGTGAAATTATTTAATAACCCAAGCAACTACTCAGATTGGTGAACAAAGATAAAATTGCATTCTAACATTCCCACTTGGAACCTTTTTTCCAACAAAAGACAAATAATTATCGGTATTTTGCTAAACTCACAATCTAGAAGATCATGAAACGAAAAAAGTTGCATGTCGAAAGATGCAGTGCATACTCAAGCATCAATTCTCAATCAAATTAGATCAATAAGGTGAACATATTAAATTGCTAAATGCAGTTTCCACATTTTTTTTAAAGTAAAATAGACTTTGACTGAAGCTTCTTATCCTGCAGATGTTTAACTCTCAATAATGAACATCATACAGACTAATTACCAGAGCCAAAAAGAAGCGGGAGAGATAGAGAGAGAGGAAATAGGATGTTGCCAATATAGCTAAAGTTTTTCATCATGGCATGGAGGCCCATCATCATTCCCATTTCAAACATGGGTTCACACAATCATGTGCATTGGATGAATATGGATCCATCTTAGAAGTATAGTTTAACTCAACACTAAGATTCACAATCTTGATACCGGACCCTATACTTATATTATGTTGGTACAGTGTCGATACGTCCAATACTGGGCCGGTTATATCAGTACACCCATCATACCAAGTCTCGGTCCAGTACTAGTACGGTACACTATGTTCAATATGGTGAACGTTGCTCAATCCACTTATTTTTAAGGAAATCAGAAAGAGAATCATTTTAAAGATAATGTCGAGGACATTACATCAAAGAATTGATGGAAGATCCTATCAGGCCAAGGATCAGGCACTTCCTATAGAATGTGGGGCATAACATGCTACTGACAACAATAAACAAACTACAGATTGTCTAATGCCCGGTGCCTCAGGCATCAATGCATGACGAAGACACCGTTCATTTGCTGGTACACTATCCTAGATCCAAGCCAGTACAGAACATATTATATAACAGGCTGGATCATGAACAAAACCATGGATGTCAAGTAGTTAAAAAATGCATGAAATGTGATTGGACATTAAGAGAGCATGTGCAGGGCATTTGTGATGGCTTTCGCTTGTTGGAATATTTCATGGGGTCAGATCATAAAAATAATCTATTCCGAAGCTATCAAGGGCTTGTGCAAAGTCAGTTGGGAGGATTATCAAGCGCAAATGGTAAATAAATGAAAAACCAGAGCTCAGGATGTGAGAGCTCATCAAATAGTTTTAGCAAACTGAACGCCCAAGCAATGATCTCTGAAGCTAAGCAAGGAAGATGCATCGATAAGTATTAAGGAGGATGAGTCAAGTTATGATGGACTTGATGGAAAGCGAATGGAAGAGTGTACTATGAAAGCTGAATCCATTCATGAGAAGGGCATTCAAACTCTAGAATTTTATTCCTTCTAATCAGGATGATGTACTGCCATCAGTGAGGGCTATAAAAACATCTAGGCCACAAAATGAAGATAGATTGTGGGGCATATTGCTAGCAGGTTTGTTTCCCCACATTTCTTGTTCCGATAATACAGGACACTTGGATGCTGACATGTGAGATGGTTCAAGATCTCCCATATTCACAGGGAAGAAATTTTGTTGTGGGCTAGCTGGATCTGTTGAAAGGTGCTGAAGAATGGGAGGAATACCATCCACCTGAGGTATGATAGAGTTATCTGCTTAGGGCCTTGGTAGTCCTATGTGACTAAGAAAACCACACACATACTCACAGGGAGACGGGGTTACAGGGGGTACCATAGGCCATCTTTAGCATCACTCAGCCTCAGAAATGAAATAGCTGCAAATTACAAATCAGAAAAGAACCAAGCTACATTAACGATATCAACTCCATTGACAAACATTGTGACATGATGTGTTTAGAACCTACAAATTGGGTCAACAGAAAAAAAAACAAAAGAAAAAAATCATGAAAGAAAGAACTGCTTTGCATGTGAATTGAAGCAAAACTTTGTCATAAAACTACCTTTCCTAAATTATAATAGCATGATTTACCATCATGTATGTTGGTGCAAAATCTGATTGACGTCGAATTGAGCTGGAGTTGAAGAAAAAGAGGTCGCCATCGGTGACCTGCAAAACAAAGTTCCGTTCGGAGTCGGTGGTGGTGGCTCCGGCAGAATGCTGCAACAATCAAGTCAGCTCTTCTGACCAATAGAAATGGAGTGCTCAGGAAAGAACTCAGCAGAGATTTTGGAAGAAGAAGAGAACTTAGAGAAAACGTATCTGGAGGGTCCCTTTTTATAGATGGAGCTTGGAACAGACTGATAGTGACAGCCATAGTCGTCCAGTAGCGGACCGCTCGGGATCGCGTGGGGTTTGTTACGGAGAGAGGCGCCGCCTGTGGCAGACTGACAGTGACAGTCATAGCCGTCCAGTAGCGGACCACTCAGGACTGCGTAGGATTTATTACGGAGAGGAACACCGCCTGTAGCAGACTAATAGTGACAGCCGTAACCGTCCGGTAATGAACCACTCGGGGCCACGTGGAGTTTGTTATGGAGAAAGGTATCCATTGTCGTGATGTGTCCGTTCATCGAGATTTAATAGTCAAAGTTCGGAGGAAGCAGACGTCGGTTGGTGAAGAGCTTTGACATGCATTAATTCCAGAGGAGTTCGAACTCCTAAAGGAAATACGGCTAAAGGGGATAATCCGCTAGAGGAATCCGGATGGAGTTCGACTGGTGGAGAAGTTCAGAAGAAGTCCGACTGATAGAAAAGTCCGGAAGAAGTCCAACTGATGGAGAAGTTCGAAAGGAGTCCGACTGATGGAGAAGTTCGGCTGAAGGAGAAGTTCAGTTGAAGGAGAAGTCCGGAAGGAGTTTGACCACTGAATGAGTCCAGGAGGGATTCGGCCGCTGGAGGAGTTCAACCGCTGAAGGAGTCCGGAAGGGGTTCGGCCGTTGGAGGAGTTCGACTGCTGAAGGAGTCTCGAAGGAGTTTGGCCGCTGGAGAAAGAATTCTCGATTGAATCTCTTCCGTGATTACCAGTTACATTAGGCTAAGCATCAGACTGAACTTCGGCGGGAGCAGGATTTATCCCCAACACTAATTCCCCCACTCTCGAGTTCGAAATTCGAAGGAAGGGAGTACAAAAAAGACGACTGCCGAAGTTCTTTTCTGGGCTCTGCATCCGTTGAAGTTGAAGCTCAGGAGAGATCTTATCTCCTATTGACGTTGAGAGAGATTTTATCTTCTTTTTAAGTTGAAGCTCGGGGGAGATCTTATCTCCAACTGAGGTTGAAGCCCGGAGAAGATCTTACCTCCAGCCGAGGTTAAAGGTGATCTTATATTCTTTTGAAGTTGAAGCTCAGGAAAGATCTTATCTCCAGCCGAGGTTGAAGCCCGGAGGAGATCTTATCTCCAGCCGAGGTTGAAGGAGATCTTATCTCCTATTGAAGTTGAAACTCGGGGGAGATCTTATCTCCGGCCGAGGTTGAAGGAGATCTTATCTTCTGTTGAGGTTGAAGGAGATCTTATCTCCTGTTAAGGTTGAAGCTCGGGGGAGATCTTATCTTCAGGCGAGGTTAAAGGAGATCTTATCTTCTTTTGAAGTTGAAGCTCGGGGGAGATCTTATCTCCAGCTGAGGTTAAACGAGATCTTATCTCCCATTGAGGTTGAAGCTCTGGGGAGATCTTATCTCCGACCGAGGTTGAAGGAGATCTTATCTCCTGTTGAGGTTGAAGGAGATCTTATCTCCTGTTGAGATTGAAGCTCGAGGGAGATCTTATCTCCAGCCGAGGTTGAAGGAGATCTTATCACCTATTGAGGTTGAAGGAGATCTTATTTTCTGTAGAAGTTGAAGGAGATCTTATCTCCTGTTGAAGTTGAAGCTTGGGGAGATCTTATCTCCAACCGAGGTTGAAGGAGATCTTATCTCATATTGAGATTGGAGAAGATCTTATCTCCTGTTGAGGTTGAAGCTCGGAGGAGATCTTATCTCCAGTCGAGGTTGAAGGAGATCTTATCTCTTGTTGAGGTTGAAGCTCGGAAGAGATCTTATCTTCTTTTGAAGTTGAAGCTCGAGGGAGATCTTATCTCCAGCCAAAGTTGAAGCTCGGAAGAGATCTTATCTCCAGCCGAGGTTGAAGGAGATCTTATCTCCTATTAAAATTGAAGCTCGGGAGAGATCTTATCTCCAGCCGAGGTTGAAGTCTTATCTCCTGTTGAAGTTGAAGCTCGGGGAAGATCTTATCTCCGACCGAGATTGAAGAAGATCTTATCTCCTATTGAGGTTGAAGGTCGGGGGAGATCTTATCTCCAGCCGATGTTGAAGGAGATCTTATCTCCTGTTGAAGTTGAAGCTCAGGGGAGGTCTTATTTCCGGTCGAGGTCGAAGAAGATCATATCTCCTGTTAAGGTTGAAGCTCGGGGAAAATCTTATCTCCAACCGAGGTTGAAGGAGATCTTATCTCCCGTTGAGGTTGAAGCTCGAGGGAGATCTTATCTCCGGCTAAGGTTGAAGCTCGAAGGAGATCTCATCTCCTATTGAGGTTGAAGAAGATCTTATCTCCTATTAAGGTTGAAGCTCGGAGGAGATCTTATCTCCAGCCGAGATTGAAGGAGATCTTATCTCCTATTGAGGTTGAAGGAGATCTTATCTCCTATTGAAGTTGAAGCTCGGGGGAATTCTTATCTCCAACCGAGGTTAAAGAAGATCTTATCTCCTGTTAAAGTTGAAGCTCGGAGGAGATCTTATCTCCAGCCGAGGTTGAAGAAGATCTTATCTCCTGTTGAGGTTGAAGCTTGGGGGAGATCTTATCTCCAGCCGAGATTGAAGGAGATCCTATCTCCTGTTGAAGTTGAAACTCAGAGGAGATCTTATCTCCGACCAAGGTTGAAGAAGATCTTATCTCCTATTGAGGTTAAAAGAGATCTTATCTCCTATTGAGGTTGAAGCTCGGAAGAGATCTTATCTCCAGCCGAGATTGAAGGAGATCTTATCTTCTATTGAAGTTGAAGCTCGGAGGAGATCTTATCTCCAGCCGAGGTTGAAGGAGATCTTATCTCCTATTGAATTCGGACAGGAAGCATGCGAAGACAGGGTAGCCCGAAGGTTCCCCGAGGTTGACCTTGGCTTTTGGGAGGAGGAAGACGACATGGAGGCGGGACAGTCTAATACGGTAGTCGACCTTTCCTTTTCGCATTTGACGTAGTCAGGTTGTCAGGGAAAAGCACGTGTAGGGATTCTCTACCGAGCTTCTTCCTTCTCCACGTCTTTGGTCTACGAGGTTCCGACTTTTGCTCATGTTAGGATGAGGCTTTTCTTCTATGCTTAACATGACTTATGGGGGTGCATTAGGATCGTCGGTAGGACCTCTCCCTCCATCTTGTCTTATATCGACGAGGTCGTCGACTTTGCTTACGTTAGGACGAGATTCTCCTTCTGTTCCTAACAGACTGTAGGGACACATTAGGACCGTTGTTAGAGCCTCTTCCCTCACTTCGTCTAAAATAAACAAGGCCTTCGAGTTTGCTCACGTTAGGATGAGGTTCTCCTTCAGTCTTAAATAACCGAAGGTCTTCGACTTGCTCATGTTAGAACGAGGTTCTCCTCCTGTTCCTAATATTGCTACTTTTGATTATTTCTTTCCTGTCATCACATAGTTTTTGCACCAAGAAACAATAATGTTGAAATGGAGGAGTTTTATTGAAGAAAAATTATCGGCAGTACATTCTCAGATTTTCTGAATTTCAAGATCGTGGGAGCGTTGTTCCTCCGAGCTCCTTCAGACGATAAGTTCCGGGCTGGACGACCTCCTCTATTTCATACGGACCTTCCCAACTTAGGGCAAACTTCTTCTGGCTTCGAGGTTGAGAGCTGACGGCTCGCCGAAGCACTAAGTCCCCAAGAGATAGTATTGATGATGCTGAGAGAAGGTCGATCTCCTTATTGTTCCTCCCTCATTGGTGGCTCTGGCTGCGGCAGCGCCTTTGGCTGATCTTCTCTTGCTTCAGGCCGGCATCTAAGGAATTGACCCAACGGGCCTCTCCTAATGAGCTCCTCGATCTCGTCTTGGAGCTGAATGCATTCTTCAGTATCATGGCCGTGATCATAATGATACAAACAGTACTTGCTTCGATTGCGTTTGTTTGGAGGAGATCGTAATTCTTCTGATCTTGGTAGTTGATTCTTCATTTCCATCAAAACTTGAGTTTTAGGAGCATTAAGGGAGGCATAGTTGTGGAACCTTCTGGGAGGAGAACTTCTTCGCGCCCTTCCGTCGGGGCTTCTTTGATGATGAGCCCGAGGAGGAATTCGGGCTCGCTTGCACTCAAGGGGAGTCCGTGGGCGCGGCCGAACTTCATTCGACCCTCCATCAGCGATGGATCTATTAGACTCGTCCGCCCGCCGCTCTCCTACGGCTTCCTCATCCTTCAACTTGAAGATTTCTTCCGCTCGGACATATCCTTCGGTCCGAGCTAGCAGATCAATAAAGTCCTTAGCGTACGTCTTCTTTAGGAAGAACAACAAATCATTCTTCTGAAGACCGCCCTTGAGTGCAGCCATTGCAACAGACTGATCCAGATTCCAAACCTCCAATGCAGCAGTATTAAACCGGATGACATAAGCCCGGATAGATTCCCCCTACTGCTTAATATTCATCAAGGAATCCAAATCTCGACGGGGACGCCGACTGCTAACAAAATGAGCCACAAACTGATGACTCATCTTATCAAAGGAGAAAATCGTATCCGATTTCAATGTCGAGTACCAATTTCTTGCTGCTTCCTTTAAGGTAGACAGGAAAGCTCGACATAAAATAGCATTTGGTGCGCCATGGAGCAGCATCATGGTCCGGAAGGCCTCCAGGTGATCGACCGCATCAGAGGTTTCATCGTAACTTTCAAATTGAGGAAGCTGAAAGTTCGGCAAAACGAGCTCTTCATCGATGCGGACGCCGTCATGGTGAGCCGGGGCGACATGACAGAATTCCTCAATCCATCGGTCCAACTTTCGTAGTTTCTGATCGAGGACGTCATCTCGATCGCAGATCTTGAAAGACTTCCGACTGTAAATGGGAAAGATCTCTTCCGAAGAAGAATCATGATCCGAACAAGGATCCTCTACTCTCTATTTTTTCTTTCCAGGGGCGACGAGTATGCTAGCCCAAGTGCTCCTCCTTGGGATCGATTCCTGACATTTCGATGGCGGATTTTCTAGCAAAACCGCCACCGGGGGTTACCGTATGGCTTGCACAATTTCGGTGAGGCCCTAAACCCGCTGCATCAGTAAGTTAAACTGCTCCGAATCTACCGTGGCCGTCGATGGAGGAGGAGATTGAAGCACTAATGATGGAGCAGGAACGGATGGATCTAGCTCAGATCTGACGGCAGAAGCGATAGATCTTCGGATAGTCGTCTTCTTTTAAGGCATTTCTTGAGATTGAGGGAGAGGATGGAGATGAATCTTGAAGAAGAAGATCCACATGGTCGACTGAGCACTCTTTTAAGAATAAGAATACCTCAAGAATAGAGGAGCCCTCCTAGCGCCAATCCTGTTGGTGCGAAACCTGATTGACGTCGGATCGAGTTGGAGTTGAGGAAGAAGAGGTCGCCGCCGGTGATCTACAAAACAAAATCTCATCCAAAGTCGGTGGTGGTGGCTCCGACAGGACCCTCCGACGATTAAGTCAGCTTTTCTGACCAATAGAAATGAAGTGCTCAGGAAAAAACTCAGCAGAATTTTGGAAAGAAGAAGAGAGTTTAGAGAAAACATATCTAGAGGATTCCATTTTATAGACGAAGCCTAGAGCAGACTGATAGTGACAGCGGTAGCCATCCGGTAGCGAGCCGCTCGAAATCGCATGAAATTTGTTACGAAAAAAGTGCTTCCTGTAGTAGACTGATAGTGACAACCGTAACCGTCCGATAATGAGTCGCTCGAAACCACGTGGAATTTATTATAGAGAGAGATGTCCATTGTCGTGATGTGTCCGTTCGTCGAGATTTAATAGTCGAAGTCGGAGAAAGCAGGCGTCGGTTGGTTAAGAGCTTTGACATACATCAATTCCAGAGGAGTTCGAACTCCTAAAGGAAATATGGCTAGAGAGGATCATCCGAGAGGAATGCTAATTAAAATCTGAAAATAATCCGTTGGAGGAATCTGGATGAAATTCGACTGGTGAAGAAGTTCAAAAGGAGTCCAATTGATGGAGAAGTTCAGAAGAAGTCCGATTAATAGAGAAGTTCGGAAGGAGTCCGACTGATGGAGAAGTTCGTCTGGGAGAAATTTAGTTGAAGGAGAAGTCTGAAAAAAGTTCGACCGTTGGAGGAGTTCGACCGCTGGAGAAATCCGAAAGAAGTTCAGCCGCTGAAACAGTTCGGCTGCTGAAGGAGTCTGGAAGGGATTTAGCCGCTGAAGGAAGAATTATCAATTGAAGCTCTTCTATGATTACCAGTTATATTAGGCTAAGCATCAGACTGGACTTCGGTGGGGACGGGGTTTATCCCCAATAATATATAACTTGTATAACATAAACATAAATGCAAACAATGAACGAGTGCAAAATATTATCAGATCCATTAGGGGAAAAAACCTTCTATCACTGCCTATCAACGCCACATGACCGAAACAATCTATATAATCAAACAGCAAAAAGGTAAACACAGAGATCGACAAATATGCATATATGATCAAAGAGTGACAAGACTCACCTTCAAAGCTCATGGTCCCGTTTCTATCAAAGTCGTACATCCTGCAAAGCCCAAAGCATCAGACCAAGTCCTCCACATCATGAAATCAAAAAATAGGTGTTTTCTTGAAATGAAAGATTAGGAGGAAAACCTGATCATCTGCTGAACGGTGGAGAGAGGAAAATTGAGGTTTCCAACAGCCAGCGCTCTCTGATCACCAATTTTCGAACCAAAACATGTAGAAGGGGAAAAATTGAGGGCTAAAGTTAGATTAGGGCAAGAAAAGAAAGGGGGAAACGAATAGGAAAAGCATAGGTTTTGCTATAGGGGGAAGGAGGAGCAGAAGAGAAAGAGAACCTGAAGCTGAGGAGCGGTGATGTTGCCGGTGTGGTTGGAGTCTACTCGCCCGAACCACTCTCGCAGAACCCCAACATTCTCCATCGTTGAAGTAATCTGACGACGATTTTGAAGTGGGGCGCGTGGGATTTATAGGTAATGGTAGGTCAATTAAACGCGTGGAAATTTGGCTGGGAGACTTGTTTGGGAAGTGGAGTAATTTATCAAAATAGTATCTATTTTTAAAATAATTATCAAAATATTATTTTTTTAATTATTTATTAAAATATTATCTCCCGTGCTGAGTCGGTTTATTTTTGTCATGTGGGTGAATATGCCAAAGGCTAAGAAATTATAGGACAACTTACTAAGTTATTTTTTACCCCTCTTCCTCTTAAAATCTTCTTCTCGTTATTTTTCATCGTGACACAATTTGACGTCTAGATTCTAATTTTTTTTTTTTTTATCTTTTTTATCTTTCATCTATAGCCATTATGGGACACTTTTCGTCTGAAAGATCAAGAAAGTGATGGATACACAATGAATACGTAGAAAGATAAATTTATTTGTGCTTTTTTTTTTTCCTCTTCTTATACTGAAGATTTCTTTTTTTTTTAATGTTATGAGAAATGATCATATCACTTCAGTTGAAGCTTAGATCATCTATTGGTCATAATGCAAAAAGATCGGCACAAAAAGTTCCATATATTTATGAGATGGAATTATTAGACACTATGTCCAGATTGTTAGGAAAGCCCCGTTCTAGAGATCAGCAAGATGCTAGAATACTTAATGCCTCTAAAGTTTGAGGATGAATAAACAAATGATGGGCCTGTTTGGATGCTGGGATACTTAATGCCTCTATCATATATGCCTGTGCAATGAAGACTTGAGAAATTAAAATAACCAATTACGGAGAAGTTTGAGGGGATTGGTGGAGTTCCTAATTTCATAAAGCTAAGAAAAATCACCTACTTACTAGAATTAGTTATCCAAAATCTAAGCAGCAAAGTCATATGCTAACCCCTGTATAGACTAGAGGGTTACCAATTCAGGATGGGGTTGGGTGTTCCAGATCCAAATAGGCCCTATATGTAACTCAGGATGCATGTTCAGTAACAGAGTTTTAATTTAATACCAGAATCCTTCATGGAGATTCATGACCTGAATTAAAACAATTTAAGGGGTTTGAGTTGTTAAATCCTTGCATAAACCACCAAAAACAGTTGTCATAAAACTTTTGCTAATTGGAAACTATATTAAATTCTAGTTGTAGTAACACCGTCGTTACAGGTCCCAAACCCAAATAAGTATGGTGGAGGGTTGCCATCAAGTTGACAATCGGTCATAAAATCAAAAACTATAAAATGGATCCAAATATGATATGCATGATAAATACCAGCGTGTCCCTGTACGAGAAGTGGGCAAGGATTGGCCAAGTCATTTCCCAGGTAATGTGCTATAGCATAACCCGGTTGTACTGATAAATGAGAAAGTGCTGGTTAGGTCTTTGAATGTAACTCAATTATAGTGATAAATAAGAAATTTAGGGTTAGAGAGTGTTTTAGTAGTATTCTACTACAATGGCAGCCAGTAGTAGTACAAAAGAAGAAAATTTGATGTGCTACTTGGAATATTGAAATTTTAAATGCAAAAAATAGAGAACTAGTGGATGAGGTAGCATGTAGGAGAATAAATATTGCTTATTCTTTGATGTTTGTGCCTCAGACATGGCTGCTTTAAACTCACACTTATATCCAAAGTTGACTGACCCTACCGCATTGTACCTTCAAATCTAACACCATAGTGACCTTATCTATTCTAGGAAGGATATGGGACTTTTACACTGCAGACACGGAGGTTCGACCGTGATGCACGTCTGGTGGCATATGATCAGATCATAGCATATCTTTATGTCACCAATTTTTATAGAATTTATAAAGTTTGCGACATTCAGCTAGATTGGAGCCTCATCACAACTATGGTAGAGCAATGGCGTCAAGAGACTCATACTTTCCATCTTTGCATTAGGAAGGCAACGATCACATTGTAGGACTATGCTATTCTCCTTAGATTATGGGTGCATGGACCTGCCATCAACAGTACTGCGCATATCATCTAGTCAGACCTCAGCGAGGAGTTATTTTGGATCAGACAATCAGAGACGATATTGTCCGGGTCTTCGCTAAGATTTCGCTAGCTTCAGGATACATTCCACCACTTATCGAATGATGCAGATGACGAGATCGTATAGAGACATGCTCGAGCATTCATTCTATATCTTATCGATGGCCATCAATTCATCGATAAGTCTTCCCACGTGTAGTTGTTATACCTACCTTTGCTATGTGATCTCTGTTGCCCAGCCATACAACCCAGGAGAGGGGATGAATTGGATTTTTAAAATTTTAAAGCTAATTTAAAAATATCAAGATTGAATGATGATATGCAAGTCGTATGTATAAACCGATTTAAGTTAGATAAAAATATAAAAGATTTGAGAGAAAGAATTTAATAAACTAAGAAAAGAAAAATAGCAAACACACCACAAATAAGCAAGATTTATAGTGGTTCGATGCTTTCTTTGCACTTACATCCACTCCCCAAGCTTCTTCTTGGGTATTCAAAATCACCAAACATATTCAACCAGAATACAACGTCAGTACCTCCGATCCTAGCTATCCCAAGCTAGCACACTTATTTTTTGGGTACAAGCCAATCCTACATACTCCGATTTAACGTTTGGATCAACCCTCTCAAGTTTTGGAACCCTCCAAAACTTGAATCAAAACAATAAAGCAGAATATAAGAGTTAATGACAATCAAATATAAGTTTAGCTTCCTTAATGAGCAAATAAAATCTTAAGAACACTTTTCACAATAATGGAGGAAGCTTTTCTGATTTTCCTCAAGGTTGTTGGAGACTTGAATGGGCTTTTGAGAGGTTGGTCAACTTGAAACAAAAACTTCTTTGCTTGAAGATGACTTTTGCTTAGGGCTGAATTTAATCTTCAAATCTTTTATGTTTTTCTCCTTTTTATAGTCTTTTAAATCTTCAATGGATGGAGGAGAGAATCCTAGACAAGATTTGTAGTCATTGGAAACCTTAAAAAAAGCATTAAAAGCCGCCAAAATGAGATAAAACTAGCTATTGCAGAAGATTTCTATCATAGGAGTAGACTCGTGGATCAATCTCTGAGACAAAATCCAAAAAATCGATATTTCTGTATTTTTTGCCTTTGGAACAGCAGAAGTCAACCCCTTGGCACAGAGACAACGTGCCAAATAGCTCGTTTCAGCAGGGGTAGACCTAGGGGTCGATCCTTTTACTTTAAATTTAATTTTTTCTCAAAATATGTATCCAAAAATTATGGGACTACCTCCAAAGGATAAAAAATCTTCTATACTTACTCTTGAGGTTCTCAGATCAAACCTTGATAAAATTATGATTTTGCTCCTGAAATACAAAAATCTTTTTCCAAGCCAGATTCATTAGTAATCCCCTCAAATACTTTGTAATCATCAAAATCAATTCTTGAAGCAACAATCTCTCCCTTTTTAATAATAATAAAAATATTTGAGCATAAGCAAAAATAAAGCATGTAGAAGCCTATATCACTCACTAGAATATCATATTCAGTTATTTGATAAATATTGCATAAAGAGCAGTTTGAAGATTACTTATAGTTAGACATTCAAATTATTTGCAAAAGAGTTTGACTTACTTATTCTTTTTGTCAATTTTACTTTAATTTTGCTTATAGCCCAATTTTATTTACTCTACTTCTCCTTTTTAACATCATCAAATAAGATCTTAAGAGATTTTAAAATTCAAAAAGAAAAAGCCTCCTCCTTAATTTATTTTATATATTTTTCTGTTAGAACAAAAGTTTATAACAAAACTTTCAATTTGCTTATATACAACATGGTATTTTCAACATATCATAATGAAATTTTAGCCAATTCACAGAGATTATATTTCACATCATTTAAATGACATCATCATATTTATATACATATATTTACATCCAAATGATTATCATTCCATACACAATAAATCATAACATCAAGTCATCAAAACATATAAGTGCTAAAGATATCAAAAAGCATTCATGAGAGTTAGGCTATCAAAATATATAAAATTTATGGATATAACTATTCATGATCCAAGCAGTCAATAGTACCAATGCCATAAGTTAGATCTAAAAAAATATAATCAACCATGACTTGATCAACAACTCATAGAAACAACTAAGAGATACTAGATCATAACCAAATACAAAGATGACTAAACTAGATCTAGTAGAGATTATGGCTGGAAGCATCTAAATCAGATGAGAAATTAGAGATGTGATGGAGTGTGTTAAATGACAGATATATCAAATTTAGAAAATTGAATCAAATCAAATGAATCAGCTTTCCTTTGAAAGCTTATCATTTGAAATTTCTTTCTTTATAAAAAAATTAGCTTAAACTCAAATATCAAAGGCTCTCCTCCTTTTTAATGAATATGATACTTTGAACAGATTTTCAAGTATATACTTTTAAGCTTTAAGAGAATTAGAGCTTTTCAAAGATTTGAATAGTAAAATCAAGCATAACATTTAATTTATTATTTATTCTTTTCTTTTCTTAAATAAATTTCAGTCAATTAAGCTCGAAAAAGATATACATCAGAAATATATTGAGCAAAACAAAAATAGTATCAGAGCAAAAATAATTTTATAAAGATTTTTAAAGATATATTAAAAATTTTATATTATATTCATATTTTTAAATAAGTTTTAAAATTAGAAGTATGTATCAATATTAATTTATTTGGAGTGAGAATATATTTTAAATTTATTTTAACTCTAATTAATTATCAAAAATAATTTGACAATCAAATTAATTAAATTTAAACTGAATAATCATATGAAGACTTAAGTTAAAAGGATCATAAAATAATTAAAGTTCATTGATCTTAACTCAAATTAATTAGAATATTCAATCAAGGCTAACTAGATAATATTTAACAAACAAATATTTTTTTTCTTATTTTTAAGAGTAAATACCAAAAAAATCATCATATAATATTTTCTCCTCCTTTTTTTCATAATTATTATTGGACAAATTTATTTTTTAGCTTTTCTTTCCCATTTTGAAAGAATACAATAAATTTATAATGAATATCTTTTTTTTAATTCTATTTATGAACAATATGGATTAAAAATGCATCTTTTTTTTAAATAAAATAAATATATTAAATAAAATTATTTTAAACTTTAAAGATTCAAAAGAGATGGAACATTTCAAAGATTAAATATTTTAAATAGATCATTCAAAGCAAATTATAAGATATATTCAATTTTTTAGGAATCATCTCTTTTTTTTCTTTTATTATTATATATATATATATATTAAGATCAATAAAATACAAGATAAATATTAAGCTATCTGATATCAATTGATTAAAAACTAAAGTTCTCTTTGAATATTTGATTTTAATAACTTCTTTAAAATATTTTGCTTGACATCAATATCAAAAGACTTAAAAAAAAGTATTTTTTTTTAAATTTATTTTCAAAATTAATCAATCTAAACAAGGCATGAATATTCATCAATAATCTTTTTTAAAGAAGGATATTTAAGCAAAAGGATATAGAATACCCAATTCTCTCCTAATTTTATAAAATTTATCTTCACTCAAGACTTCAGTAAAAATATCAGGCAATTATTTTTTAGTACAAACAAAATCAAGAATTATATCATTATTTTGAACATGTTCTCTCATGAAATGATGTTTTATTTCAATGTGTTTTGATCTAGAGTGTTAAATTAGATTCTTGGATAGATTTATGATACTAATATTATCACATCTTATGAAAGTTTTGTTTAGTTTAATGCCAAAGTTCTCAAGTTGTTGCTTAATCCACAAGATTTGTGCATAGCAACTTCTGGTTGCAATGTATTTGGCCTCGACCATAGACAATACTATCGAATTTTACTTCTTACTAAATTAAGAGATTAAATTAACTCCTAAAAATTGATAAGTTTCACTAGTACTTTTCTGTCTAATCTACATCCAGCAAAGTTTGCATCTGAATATCCAATTAAATCAATTCATGAATTCTTAGAGTACCATAAACCTATGGATTAAGTTTCTTTTAGGTATTTAAATATTTTTTATAGTATTTAAATATAATTTTTTTGAATTAGATTAAAATCGTGCACATAAACAAACACTCAACATGATATCTGGTCTACTAGCAATTATTACAATAAAGAATCTATCATGCCTCTATAGACTTTTGTATTAATACTTTTACCTTCTTCATCCTTATCAAGCTTATATGATGGACTCATGGGGGTACCAATAGCTTTGGAGTTCTCCATCTTAAATCTTTTAAGTAGCTCACTTGTGTACTTGCTTTGGATGATGGTGATTTTTATCTTTATTTGTTTGATTTGAAGTCCGAGAAAGAACATTAGTTCACCCATCATGCTCATCTCGAACTCTTCTTACATAAGCTTAGCAAAATCTTGATATAAAGTTTCATTAGTAGATCCAAATATAATGTCATTAACATATATTTGTATTACTAAGATGTCATCATGATCTCTTTTAATGAAAAGGGTTGTATCTACATTTTCTCTTGAAAATCTATTATTAAGCAAGAATTTACTTAATCTTTCATACCAAGTCCTAGGTGCTTGTTTTAAATCATATAATGCTTTGTTTAATTTGAAAACATGATTTGGAAAAGCATAATTTTTAAAATCAGAAGGGTATTCTACATAAACTTCTTCGATAATATATCCATTTAGAAAAGCACTTTTAACATCCATTTGAAATAACTTAAAATTCATAAAGCATGCATAAGCGAATAAAAGTCTAATTGCTTTTAGTCTAGCAACAAGTGCAAAGATCTCATCAAAATCAATTTTCTCTTTTTGATTATAATCCTTTGCAACTAATCTTGCTTTATTCCTAATTACATTTTTATTTTCATCTAATTTATTTCTATATACCCATTTTGTGTCAATTATTGGATGATTTTTAGATCTTGATACTAAGGTCCATACATTATTTCTTTCAAATTGATTAAGTTCCTCTTGCATTGCATTTATCCAATTATAATCTTGTTCGGCTTCATTTGTGGTTTTAGGTTTAAAATGAGAAACAAAAGCAAAATGATTGTATGCATCTCTAAGTAAAGAGCGAGTTCTTATCCCATGTGTAGGATCACTAATAATTAGTTCTTTGGGATGATTATGAACATACCTCCATTTTTTTGGAAGATCATTTATATCTTAAGGTTGTTCTCATTGTCCTTTACTTTTATTTTCTTGCTTGTCTTCATGATCCTCTTTATTTTAAATTATTGAATCTTTAGGATGATCTCCTTTATCTCTTCTATAAGGGGATCTGCATCATCAATACCCTCACTCTTTCTTGATGAAAGATCATTAGTCTCATCAAAGACAAGATGTATTGACTCATCTATGACTAAAGTTCTTTTGTTAAAAACTCTAAAAGCTTTACTAAAGAAGGAATAACCAAGAAAAATAGCTTCATCGGATTTTGCATCAAATTTATCTAATTTTTCTTTATCATTATTCAAAATAAAATATTGGCAACCAAAAATATGAAAATATGCAATGTTAGATTTTCTTCCTTTCCAAAGCTCATAAGATGTTTTCTTTAAAATTGGTTTGATTAAGGCATGGTTTAAGATGTAACATGCCGTATTAATTTCTTTCGTCCAAAAGTATCTTGGGAGGTTGCTTTCATATAGCATGGTACGGGCTATTTCTTCTAGAGTCATATTTTTTCTTTCTATCATTCCATTTTGTTGAGGTGTTCTAGGTGCTGAAAAATTATGACTTATTCTTTTTTTATCATAAAATTTTTCAAAATCTTGGTTTTCAAATTTGATTCCATGATCACTTCGAATGCTTTGAATTAAAAATATTTTTTTATTTATAACTTTTTGGTAAAACTTTGAGAAAATATGAAAAGTTTCATCTTTGTGTGCTAAAAAGAAAATTTATATAAAATATGAGTAGTCATCGATAATTATAAAACTATAACATTTTTTATCTAAGCTTATTATTCTTGTAGAACCAAACAAATCCATGTGTAATAGTTTCAATGGCCTAAAAGTTAAAACAATATTCTTAGATTTGAATAAAATTCTAGTTTGTTTATCTAATTGGCATGCATCATAAATTTTATCTTTTTTAAAGTTTAATTTTGGTAAATTGATAACTAATTCCTTTTTGATAAGCTTTGAAAGTGAATGCATACTAATGTGTGCAAGCCTATGGTGCCAAAGCTAACTAGTCTCATTAATTTTGGCATTCATAGCTACTAAATATTACATATTTATCATAGAAAGATCATTTAAATCTACCATATAAACATTACCATATCTATGTCCAACAAACTTAATGCCATCATCATTGGGACTAGTTATAATGCATAATGAAGATTCAAAAATAACTTTATAACCTTTGTCACAAAGTTAACTAATTCTTAAGAGATTGTATTTTAAACCATCTACTAATAAAGTATTTTTAATATACTTGAAGAGAGTGATAGCAATGTTACCTATACCGATAATCTTTCCTTTGCCATTGTCTCCAAAGGTGATCATTCTTTCATTTTTAGCATCAAGCATGATGAATTGGGACTTATCATCGATCATATGTCTTGAGTATCCACTATCAAGATACCATCTTCGATTTTCTTCTTTGGATGCAATACATTCCTACATACAAAATCAAGTCCTTACTCTAGGTACCCAAGTTTTCTTGGGTTCTTTAAGGTTAGTCACAATGGTTTCTTTTGGAATCCATATTTTTTTTGTATTTAAATTGTTAGAGAAATATGTATAAGATTTATGTTCTAGTTTACCATATTTAAAGCAAGTAATATTTAAAAATTTATTTCTTTGTGAATCTATAAAAATATTTTTCAAAAATTTTTGTTTTCATAGGGGGTTATAGCCTAGACCGGCCTTATCATAAATGATTTTTTGATTTTCAAGAATCATATGAAGTTTATTTGAACTTAAAGTAAATTTTTCAACTATCGATTTTAGCTTGTCGATTTCATTTTTCAAATTTAGATTTTCTTGAGTTAAGACTAGTTTTTCACTTAGGATAGTTTCATTTTCTTTTAGCAAGACTTGATTCTTTAATTTTAGTTCTTTATTTTTAGTTTCTAACTTCTTTAAATCATCTACTAAATTATAGAAGGCTTCTTGAAATTCTTCAAATGTAAATTCATTTGAGATTTCAGCACTTACCTCATTTTCATATGCCATAAGGCATAGGTTGGCTTGTTCATGAGCTTTTTTCTCTTCGGAGCTTGAGTCATCACTGTCACTCCATATTGCCACCATAGCATTTTTCTTGTATTTCTTAAAAATCTTTTTAAGTTGAGGACATTCAGACCTAAAGTGCCTCAGCTTCTTATATTTATAGTAAATAAGGAGCTGCTCCCTATCCTTTTCCTTGCTATACTCCTCTTTGGTAGGTGGCCTCCTCCTCATTCCTTATTTTTTCTTCAGAAATCTCTTGAACTTCCTTGTGATGAGGGCTATTTCTTCATCTTATTCTTCATCTTCCATTGCATCGGATTCCTCATCTTGTTGAGTGGTGGATTTGAGGGCTATTATCTTCTTCTTCTTCTTCTTGATATCTTCTTCTTGATGTTGTTTCATACTTAGCTCATGCATCATTAGTGATCTTAGAAACTCCTCCAAGGATAAAACATTCAAATCTTTGGCTTCTTGGATTGCAGTCATTTTGGCCTCCTATATCTTTGGCAAAGATCTAAGAATCTTTCTCACAAGGTTACTATTAGGATAAGACTTGCCAAGACTTTTAAAACCATTTATAATGTCCATAAATTTAGTAAATATTTTAGTTATTGACTCATCATGTTTCTTTTTGAAAAGTTCATATTTGTGCACAAGCATGTTAATTTTTGACTCCTTAACTTGATTAGTGCCTTCATGAGTTACTTCTAACCTATCCCATATCTTCTTAGCTGATATGCATGTTGAAATGCGATTAAATTCATTAGCATCTAAAGCATAATATAAAATATTCATGGCTCTTGCATTGAGTTGAGCCATTGTCTTATCAACCTCATTCCATTCTTTTTCAAATTTGATTGATTTCACACCATCAATTATCTTAGTGGATTTGTGTGGTCTATTAACTATGATACTCCATATATCATAGTCAAGTACTTGTATGAATATTCTCATTCGAACTATCCAATAGGTATAGTTTGTGTTAGATATATGTGCCATAGAAGTCAGAATTGACTGACACTTGTAATACATTTCTAAGGGCAAAATTATAATTTTGACTATAAATAATAAAATGGATTATTTTTTATCATATATATATATTTAGTGTCTGTGATACATTCCTTAAGTTAATAGTAATGATAATTCTTATTTTCAAGAGTTGAAAATTTAAGGTAAGAATTTTTATTATTAACTCATAAAATGCTTCTGACCGTAGGATTATCATCAGGATGATGATTGATCCGGAAGGTTAGTGTACAATCGCTTCTTTATAGTAGATGAGTCTACGGTGTAGAGACACCGAAGCGAGAGTATAGGTACTAATTAGAGAACGAGAGCACTGAGCGTGACCACCTCGAGTAGTCATAAGAAAGTCTACCTTCTCGTCGATGACTGACTCAAAGCTGCAGTGGTGTATCTGGTTCTTTGACCTAAGGTGCATCGATAGTTCACCTTGAGGGTGTTATAGTTTGACTATACCATGACTCGATCTCCTAGCCATTCGAAATTCTAATGTGTATGTTGGCTATAGCATGTTCATTATAGGAATTGGATTGCACCAAGATGGAATCTATCTACCTCAGAGGACGAGGAGTAGCCCTATGATGATCATGAAAATCAAGTCCATAAGCCCATGGCCATGGCAGAGAGTGAAATAATAGAAAGAGTTTCTATTAAGGTTTTCACATCAGACTTGAATCAAATGATTAAATCATATGATAGAAATTAGGGTTTGACGAGTTCACCTTAACCCTAATCTGATCGGAGCTCAAGATAGAAGAACTTAATCACACAAGTAGTTGCACCGAGAGGTTCATTTTTAGTTTTGATGGGTTGCCACCATATACTGCTAGGTGTCACTGGTGGATTTTGGGAGCAATTAGAATGATTTAGATGATCGATTATTCTAGTTGTCTGAATTAAAAGAGTTCTGATCCATCAAAAGGAGTTTCGATGATGTTGATGATGGAG
>QRFJ01001958.1:225871-382070 GCA_006176705.1 Cocos nucifera | reverse complement strand
CCAAGTTGAAGATTGTCCTTGGAGCATGAACGGATCCTATATGTGTTGACGGATGTTGCACCTGAGGAGCCAGCTCCAATGCACGTGGAATAGCTAGAGACATTTATCAGAAGTAGCTCAGTGATCGAACCATGTGCACTACATTATGCTAGCTGCAATGAGCGATGAGTTCAGTCATAGGTTTGAGATAGCTCAGTCAAATAAAATGCTCCAAATATTGGAGGATTCTTTTGGCACACCCGATGATGTTGAGAGGTACAAGATTATTTGCACCATCTTTAATGCCAGAATGCAAGATGGAGCCTCTGTCACTGATCATGTACAGTATATGATCGAGTTGATAGAGCGCTTGAGCAAACTCGGCTTTTTCTTGCATGAATAACTTGAGAAAGATGCAATACTGAACTCACTGCCAAAGTTCTATCTTCCTTTCCTTACTTATTATAGAATGATAAAGCCTGAGGTAAACTACTTACTAGGGTTACTTCAGAACTTTGAGAAGGATCACCAACTCCATAAAGAGTTGGTAAACTTAGTGGGAGCTTCATCTTCTAGTTCTCGACCCTTTAGAAAAGGGAAGAAGAATAAGAAGAAGAAAATAAAAAAGGTGCAAGTTCAGGCTGGGACATCAGTGCCATGCCAGACCAGGAAGATCAAGCTTGATTAGAGTCAAGCTGAATGCTTTTTTTGCAAGAAGCGGGAGCACTGGAAGAGGAACTATCCTTAGTACATTGCCTTCCTAGATCCGAATAGGCAGAGAAAGAAGCAAGTTATTACTGGGTAAGATATTTATATGATAACTCCTTGTAATTTCTCTATTTGTGATATCACTAACTGGGTATTGGATACCAGTAGCCCTTACCATATTAGCAATTCATTGCAGAGATTGCAGGTCAGTAGAAGATTCGAGCAAGGCGAGAGATTCCTAAATGTTGGAGATGGAAGATCAATTCTAGTTCTAGCTTTAGGAATTTTGAAACTTGTATTTGAATTTCATACTGTTGTTCTTAGTGATTATCATTTCTCTCCTAGTTTCTTTTTAAATATCATTTCTGTAGGCCTTTTGGCCATGAACAATTATGAAATTTTAATAAAGAAATGAGTTTGTAATGTCATTGTGAATGGTGTTACTGCTTTCTATGGACAATTGAACAATAGTGTATATATGTTATTACAACCTATTAATGTAGTCTATTCTACTGGAAGCATCCTAGATTAGATAGTGTATCAGATATGTACTTATGGTACTATAGGCCAGATCATATAAACAAAAACATGATAAATAGGTTGACTCAAGAGGGAATCCTTAAAGTCAATGATTGTAAATCACATCCAACCTATGAGTCCTATCTTCTTGGTAAAATGACCAAGTCACCTTTTACTAGAAAAGGTGAGAGAACCAATGAGCTCTTAGGTCTAGTACATACTGATGTATGTGGACCAATGAGCATAAGTGCTAGAGGTGGATATGTCTACTTCATCACTTTCATAGATGATCTATCCAGATATGGATATGTCTATATGATGAAACATAAGTTGGATTCTTTTGAAATATTCAAACGATTCCAAAGTGAAGTAGAAAAATAAACTGAAAAGAGTATTAAAACTCTTCAATCTGACTGAGGAGGAGAATATCTTTCTGGTGAGTTTCTTACATATCTAGGAGAGAATGAAATTTTCTCCTAATGGACTCCTCCTGGAACACCACAGCATAATGGTGTGTCTAAAAGAAGGAATCGGACTTTGTTAGACATGGTCCGATCCATGATGGAATTTGCCAGCTTGCCAATATCCTTCTAAGAATATGCACTTGAATCGGCTTGTTATTTATTAAATAGGATTTTAAGTAAGTCTATAATTAAAATTCCATATGAGATATGGACAGGACGAAAACCAACACTTTCACACCACAGGATTTGGGAGTGCCCGACTTATGTCAAACGTTTAGTTACAGACAAACTTGAACCTTGGTCTAATAAGTGTACATTCATAGGATACCCTAAAGAAACCAAAGGATACTAGTTCTATCATGCTGATGAACAAAAGGTGTTTGTCAGCCTTAGAAAAATCTTTTTGGAAAAAAAGTTCCTTGGTGAAGAAACTATTACCTCTAAGGTTGAACTTGATTAAGTTCAACAAGTAGAAAATCCGACATAGAATGTTGAACCTAAGTCAGATTTGAACATATCAGATCCAAAGCCTAGTGAACCCACACCATTAAGGCGATCCGATAGAGTACTGTGCCATCCGGATAGATACTATGGATTCTTGGTCTAGGATGATGATCCCATCAAACTTGATGAGAATGATGAGGACCTGATCACTTATACGAATGTGATATAGAGATCTGATTCTGAGAAATAGCTAGAAGCCATGAGATCGAAATAGATTCCATGAAGGTCAATGATGTATGGACATTAGTTGACCCACCTGAAGGAGTTAAACCCATTGGATGTAAATGGGTCTTCAAAAGAAGGAGGGACGTAGATGAAAAGGTGGAGATCTATAAAGCCCATCTGGTAGCTAAGAGGTATCATCAACATTATGGTATTGATAGCTTTTCTAAATGGAGAGCTGATCGAAGAGGTGTATATGATACAACCTGAAAGATTCACATCCACAAATGAGTCCAAGGTGTGCCAGCTTTGGAGAACCATTTATGGATTGAAGCAGGCATCTCGGAGTTGGAACATGCATTTTGATAAAGTGATCAAAGCGTATGGCTTTGTTAATAATGGAGAAGAACCCTGCATTTATAAATGGACAAATAGTCTAATAGTGGTATTTCTTATTTTGTACGTAGATGATATTCTCTTAATCGAGAATGATATCCCCGCACTATAAGGAATAAAGGTCTGGTTGTCATCACAGTTCTCCATGAAGGACTTGGGTGAAGCATCCTACATCTAGGGATGAAGATCTATAAGGATAGATCTAAAAGAATGCTTGGTATATCTCAGTCCACGTACATAGAAACTATGCTGAAGAGGTTTAGTATAGAGAATTCCAAAAAGGACTATCTTTCGATAGGCCAAAAAAATTTTCTTTCTAAAAAGGATTGTCCGACAACTCCTGAAGAGAGCCTGCATATGAGTAGAATCTCATATGCTTCGGTAGTGGGGTATATTTTGTATGCAATGACATGTACGAGACCAGATGTGGCATACTCACTAGAAGTGGTGAGTAGATACCAGTCTGATCCTGGAGAAAATCACTTGAAGGTGGTTAAAATTATCTTTAAGTATTTGAGAAATACTAAGGATCAATAATTGGTTTATGGTGAGTCAGATCTGAAGCTTGTGGAGTTTACAGACTCCAGCTTTCAATCTGACCATGATGATAGTAAAAGTATGTCGGGGTATATCTTTACTCTAAATGGTGGAGCCATCTACTAGAAAAGTTTCAAGCAGCATATAGTGGCTAACTCTGTTTGCAAAGTAGAATACATGGCAGCATCAGATGAAGCAAAGAAAGCTATGTGGCTGAGAAAGTTTATCACCGAGCTCGGAGTAGTACCCTCCATTGATGGCCCAGTCTTGCTCTACTGTGACAGCACTGGCACCATAGCTCAAGCAAAAAAACCAAAGGCACAGCAACAGATAAAGCACATTCTACATCGCTTTCATTTAGTCTATGAGATCATGGATCATGATGACATCGACCTTCAAAAGATTGAAGGAAAAAAGAACCTAGCCGACCCCTTTACTAAAGTTCTGGCAATCAAGGAGTTCGACAACCATAAGTCAAAGATGGATATTAGATATTGTGCCTAGAGGCTTTAGGATAAGTGGGAGTTGTTGAAAATTATGTCCCAAAGTCAATCATCAGCCTGTTGATGGTTAAGCTATTTTATAATAATAATTTATTTATTAATTAATAAAAATATTTTGACATATTTTTTATCATAAGTTTACATCTTTTAATGAACTCCATCGTTATGATGAAGTTTTTAGGACTATTTAGTTTTGATAAAGAGAGAATTTATCGATTAGTCCTTAAATTTGTTCACAACCAAATGATAGGCTATTAATTAGGACAATAGCGTCTATTGAGCATAGGTAGCTATATTCCATATAGGTTAGTTGTCCTCTTAACCAAGGAGTGTGGAGATACTGGTATGGCATATAGGTGAGATGTATGGGCACATCATCATTGAATGTGACCAACTTTAGAGCATTCTGCTATCGAAAATATCTTTGATGGAATATAGGTATAAGTATCCCTTAGACCTGAGATCATCTCAGTGACTTGCAAGCAACTCATTATACTTTGGTACCGAACTAACTAAATTTTTAATTCAGCAATGGAAGGCTTCTGGGCACAGTCAAGTATTTATGAAGTCAGAGTGTGATCAAGATGGAATTGACCAATCCAAGAGTTGGAGAAGAATATATCACTGTATTTCAATATAGCAAAACCTTGGCCAGGATAATCCATCAGATGGATTTAATATTTTGAAATACAATATGGATAATCTGATCAAAATTGATAGTTGAACTCTGAGATATCCTACGACCATTATGGTCAAGGGGATGAATTATATGGAAACTATATCCGCATGGGTTCTAAGGATGGTGTTCTACACCTTCGACTTATCTGGCCGTCAGGTATCATTGCTAGATGGTCACTTCGATTGGTATAAAAATTTATTCCTATATGATCAACCTAGATTTGAACTTATGAGATCATAAATATTAAAAGTTATGATCTGATCGGATGGTTGATCAATGATTAAGAATCGTTCTAGGGTTAAACAATCAATATGATTGGTGTTTAACCTAGTGCAAGAGTTGCAGGAGGATTGATTTACAATTGGATTACTAATTAGCTTAATTTGATTAAGCCAATAGGCTGAGATTAAGTTTAATTAAATATAATTTAATTAAATTTGGTTTAGGCTTGATTGGATCAAGTTCAAATGATTTATTGGATAAGCCAAGTGCAAGAAAGAACTAGTCCTAGTCTAACTAGGACTACAATTAATCTAATTTTCTAATTTAATTAAAAAATAAATTAAAATTAAATTTAATTTAATTAAGTTCTTAAATATATTAGGATCTTATTTAATTTGATTGGTTTAATCTTGATTTTATTTAGTTAAAAGTCCTTGTTTGAGCAAGTCAAAATAGGAGTCCTAGTGTGACTAGGACTCCCTATCACTTACGCCACTTAATCCTCATGCCCCATGCCCATTTTGTTTTGTTTCTTACATGAAAATTTTCCACTCCCATGGCTTCTCACGTCCTCTTTCTCTCCTCCTTTTCTCATAATGTAATTTGTTGGAAGACCAAGTCAAAAGAGGAGTTAGTTTTGCTTAGGATTCTATAAGATAGAATCCTTGTTGACCAAAACACCTTCCCTTTAGTGCCACCCCCTTTTTTAATTAATTTTATCTTATTCCATGAAAATAATCTCTTTTTTTATGCACCCTTCCTTGCTGGTCCATGCCAATAATTTTGGAGGAGGCACCCAAGAGTTGGGCATCCCAACAACTTCTCATGTTTGGATATTCCTAGTCTAGGATTTTGATCTAACTTGGACTCTTCTTTTTATCTATTTATTGGATGAATTTTATTCTAATTATTTTTGAAATACAAAGATTTAGAAGAGGTTTAGGGTGTGCAAAAATTAGAGGAAGAGGGTCCTTGGGCATGGGGGTTCCATAGGCACCAAACTAGGTGTCTAGGTGAGAGAAAGAGAAGAAGAAGAGGGTTTTCTTCTAGGGCTATTTTATTTTCAATCTCTCCTCCTTTTTTTTGAGTTTTTTCTGAGAGAATCTCAGATTAGTAAACTCTCATCTTTCTTCTCATATTTTGGAGAGTCTAAATTTTGAAGAAGGGAGCATCGAAACGATCGTCGAAGAATGATCAACACAGTACTAGCATGCTATGCTGATTTCCTACATAGAACTTCAAATCAAAGATCGTAGGCTCGTGTGGATGACTCCTAGAGGCTAGATGCATGTGTGGCTCATGATTTCATCCTCAAGCCTGGATCAGTAAGTTAGAACATCTAACTTGCTTAGGTAATAGATCTGATCTATTAACTTCATACCTGCATTTGATGTAGTGTAGATCTAGGATGATTTGATCAATCTTTTACTTTCTTATTTGATTTTAATTTTTAATTTAATATCATACCTTAATTATGTAATAGATCTAAGATCTTGATGTTTACATATTTATTTAAATAAATATTTGATTTATTTAAGTCTTCCGCTGCAAGATCTTGAAAAAATTTTTAAGATCTACCTATAAAACTCTAGATTTGGTACCATCACTAGTTCCTTCACCTCCTATAAGATAGAAGGAGAACATGATTTATCCTAGGTTTTCCATGGAAAAACTAAAGAAAAGAAGGAGGAGGCATGATGGTTTAGCATGCCAATAATCTTGGAGGAGAGAGGCTTCATTAAGACATCAAATGTTAATGTCTTATACAGACAAAGGATGGATGCTCCAAGGGGTTGGGGCATGGTGTTTTGATTTGGACATAATTTGATCATGTCCTGATGACAGAAGAAGAAGAGAAGAAGGCCTTCTCTTAGGGTTTCTTTAAGAGCCCTTCTTCTCCATCTCTTTGTGTGATTTTTTTCATGAGAAAAATAAGTGAGAAAGAGATCTGGAAGCATGAAAATTTCTAGAGGAGAAAGTCTCCTCTTGTCCTGACATAGAGATGTGTTCTGAATATCAATCGTTGATGTCCTAAAAGAGAAGATGTGTCTTCTTTATGACTTTTTTTTATGCTTTTTTTATTTTATTTTTAGAAGATCCAAGGATTGAATTTTTTTCTCAATCCTTCTTATGTTCTTCATCTCTTGGAGTGTCCAAGAAGTCTGAAGAATATCTTTTAGATAGACCATTAGGAGAAGCTAGCACTTCAAGCGGATCTTTATTCGATGAACCTTTGATTTGTGTTATAGCCTTATGTAGACTGTTCATAGAGGTTGGATGCACTATGTTGCTCCAAGCAACAAAGGACAATAATTGAATTCAACAATGATGTTCTCGACCCATGCAAAGGTATAAAATTCGATCTTTTATCTGATCTAGATATGATCTAGGTTTTTCTAAAACTATTCTAAATCTAGGTATTGATTTGATCAACACCAACTAACCTAATTTTAATTTTCAGATTTATGCTTGCATCATGACATGTTGTAGGTCCTAGATATAGGATTTCGTGATTAGATCACATGCATTATTAGATTAAATAGTTTAATCTATATCTTTTGCTATAATTTATTTTGAAAAAAGTTTTGAAATACAAGCATGAAATCCTGCATGTTTTTCAAAAGTGGTATCAGAGCATCTAGGTTCTTTCATGATATGATCATACATGCTTTAAAATAAATTTGAAAATAAAATCCTGAAGTTCGCACATACTGATCATAAGATTATCCTGTTGTAAGGTTAACCCCTTACAATGAAAAGGTTGTCCTAGTATGTGCTGATCTAAATTTTTGAATCATGAATAAGTTAGATATGATCTTAAAAGATTTATGATTTTTTTTTAATTTTAAATCTAAAATAAATAGATATTAGATCTATTTTAGATTATTTAGATTAGATCTAAATAATATCGAGTTCTACATACTGATTATAAGGTAGTCCTGCTATAAAGTTTATCCCTTACGGTGGAGAGATTATCCTAGTATGTGCTTCCTAAATCATAAATAAGTTAGATAAGATCTAAAAAAAATTATGATTTATTTTTAGATTTTAAATCTAAGATTAATTGGTTTATGATCAGATTTTTGATTATTTAGATAGGATCTAAATAATATGTGTTTCATGTTTCGACCTAGTTCCTCTTAATGCATATGTTGATATATAGTTTTGTTTCTTGAATCTAGCTTATATATGTATGACATATGTATTTTGTAGAATTTAAATTGTGAACTTACTTTCTGCAAAATTCTAGATGTGAAATTCTAGGACATGATCTAAATATTAAAATAAATTAAATCTAAAACCATGAATTGAATATGATTCAATATAAATTATTTACATATTGAAAATATTTTAAAACTTAAAATTAGAAACTAGTTTTGAGCTTCCAAACACCAACCCATAAGTCTTGAACTTAATTAAGAATTAAGTGAATATTTAGGATCTAGATTTGTGATTTGAAGATCCTAAGACATGTTCATAAAATATGGGTTAAAGGGTAATGGGTTAGCATTGATCAGGTCATTAACTAGGTTAGACCTAGGATTAGATTAAATATGGACTAAATTAAGAAATTGATCAAATCTAATTAATAGTTAATTAAGATTAGGTTATTTCTTTTCTATAGATCAATTTAATAGTTGTAGTTGATCAAAATCCATACATCTAACAAATAGATACTGATCGTGGCTCAGTAGTTGAGCTCGAGTCTTTAAACAGACTAAATCAAACTGATAAACTGATTGGTATCTAAGATAAGTCTGGTATTTTTAGATCAACGATTTTTAATTGGGAGCCCACTTACCTAGCCATTACTGATGGTGTCTAAGGCAAGCTTTGGCAAACCCTCCCACCGATCTCATTTACCTGGCCAATGTACTTAATCAAGTCTTATTTAGGTTGCTCTTTGATTCATGCTAACTCATGTCAGATAGGTAAATCAATGAGACTGATTTAGGTGCCCATAGACTGAAATTAATTCTAGTTCTCATCAATGACTTATAAAGTCAGTAGGAGGATTTGACTTGGTGAAGTCAGTGGGAGAAATTTGGTCCATGTCTTCTCTATCCTTAAATTATCAATAGTTTAAATCCTCTAAAATTATTAGATCCTTAAAATGATAAAGTTATGGACATAACTAAGTCATAGCCTCCCATTAAGTTGGGTGATAATGGATCCATTAACTTAATAATCATTGGAGGCCTAAAGGCCTTGTGCTTATTGACTAATAAAATTATCATTCATAATATGATAACTTAGAAGTGTCTCTCTAATGGTGGTTAGGTTGACCAACCAAAGTTGGACTTAATTATTCATTGGTTAGATGCACCAAGTATGGTCATGTTAATGGTTGGACCTAATCGGATTCTTATAGTGAAGGCCAAAGCCTATTGATTAGGTTTCTAAGGCAAAACTAAATCACTAAAAGTTATTTAGAGAAATAATTAGTTAAAGAATCTATCTGTAGATGCACATGGGTTGACCGACCAAAGTTGGACTTATGTGCAGTTTATGTGGATTCTAATACCTACTGAAAAATTAAAGTAATTCTCCAAATTAGAGGTAAAGGCTATCAATTTGAATAAAATAGTGAAAGAATCTTTAAACTGAAGTCCAAGTCTCTAGGCTTAAAATAATTCATATACAATAGGTCATTGTTCTCTTTTCTATTCAAATTATGGCTAAATCGTAATTGCTCTGATCACTATTAAACGGTGATATACTTATGGGACCTAACTTCAATAATTAGTATCGAAAGTTGATTTTGGTTCAGTAGTATGAATGGATTCATGCTGGAGCTTCTAAGTCTAGTCAAAATAAAAGATCTAAGACTAACCAGATTCAAGTAGAGTGCTTCTACCGTAAGAAGCAATGTCATAGGAAAAAAAATTGTCTTGATTCCTTTGACCCCAACATGCTAAACAAGAGAAATGAGCAAAGTATTGCTCATCAAGGATATTATATGATAACATCTTGAATTTTTTCTATTAGTGATTCTACTACCTAGGCATTAGATACCGGTAGTCTTATGCAATTCATTGCAAGAACTTCAGGTAAGTGGAATGTTTGAAAATGATGAGAGATTTCTAAATGTTAGGGATGGAAGTCCTATTCTAATCCTAGATTTAGGAATCGTCAAGCTAAATTTCAATACAAATATTGTCATTTAGAGTGACTGTCACTATTATCCATTGTTTATGATGGATGCGATCTTTGTTGGCCTTTTGGCCAAAGATGATCATCATTTATTAATAAAAAGAGATTATCATGATATCATTATGAATGATGCTATAATAATATGTAGACAATAAAAAAATGACATAGACACAGCCTCTTAAGTATAATGTACACATCGAATAAATATCGAAGTTAGATAATGTTGAGGATATCAATATTTCATTATAGACAACCTATCTAGATATGGATACGTCTAGCCTAAATTATTTAAAATATTTAAATGATTCAATAATAAATTAAAAAAATAAATTAAAAAAGATATTAGAACTCTTCAATCAGATCGAGGAGGCAAATATTTATCCAATGAGTTTTTTGACATATCTAGGAGAGAATAGGATTCTCTCACAGTAGACTCCTTCCGGAACATAGTGTATCGGAAAGGAAAGATCAAAGTTTATTAGATATAGTTTGATCCATGATGGGATTTATTAATCTACCTATTTCAGGGTTAAGCTCTTAAGACTATTTATTTTACTCTAGAAATATTTCAAGTAAATCTATCGCAAAGGCTCCATATGAGATATGGATCGAACATAGGCCTAAACTCTCTCACCTTTGGGTTTGAGGTTGATAGGCCTATGTCAAAGGATTGCACATAGATAAACTTGGATTCTAATTCAATAGGTATTTAAGGGTTATTATTTCTACCATATTGAAAACAAAAGTTGTTCTCAGCAGTAAGCATTCTTTTTAAAAAGGAGTCTCTTAGAGAAGAAACTAATGCTTATAAAGTTGAGCTTGAGGAAGTTCGACTAGTAGAAATGATCGACACAATCTAGTAAACCTACAGAACTAGATTTGATTAGATCAAACCTAGAGCCCATTTGAGTGGCACCATTAAGGAGATCAGATAGAGTACCGTGTTAGCTGGATAGACACTTTGGTCTCTAGATCTGGGATGGCAATCCTGTTGAGCTCAATAAGAACAACAAGGATCCGATCACCTATATGGATGCTTAGCAAAGGTTAGACTCTAAAAAGTAGCTTGGAGCCATAAAATCTGAATTAAAATCCATGAAGATAAATAGTGTATGGATGCTGGTTGATTCACCTAAAGGGATAAAATCCACTAGGTGCAAATGGATTTTCAAAAGGATCAGAGTAGCATAGATGGGAAGGTAGAGACCTAAAAAATCCGTTTGGCTATCATCACAGAATATGTGTTTTGAACGTATGTCTTCATTATGAACAAAGATGGACCCTGCATCTATGAATGGGCAAATGATTCTATAGAGTTATTTTTTGTGTTGTCTATGGATGATATTCTCTTAATCAGAAATGACATTCCAGTATTACAAGGAATAAAGATTTAGTTGTTATCTAATTTCTCCATGTATGAGATCAGACATGGTATACTTACTAGAGATAGTGAGTAGATACCAGTCTGATCCAAGTAAGAACCACTGAAAGATTGTGTAGACAATTCTTAAGTACTTGAGAAATACTAAGATCTAGTAATTTATACATAGAGGAACTGACTTAAAACTTGTGGAATATTTTGGTTCCAGTTTTAGTCAGATAAAGAAGATAGTAGGAGAATGTCGGATCATCAATTTATCCTAATAGGAGGAGCAATCTGCTAGAAAAGTTCCAAGCAAAAGATTATAGCCTATTTTGTTAGTGATGTAGAGTACATCGTGGCATCTGATGCTACCATGTAGGCTATGCAGTTGCTAAGGTTCGTTAGTAGGTTTGGAATGGCACCCTCAAAAGATGGTCCAGTCCTATCGTAGCACTGAAGCCATAACTCAAGCTAAAGAACAAAAGGACCAGCATGTTCTACATGACTATCATCTTAGATTTTAGATCTGAGTGATGTCAATCTTTAGAAGATCGATAAAAAAAAGAAGAACTTGACCGACCAATTTGCTAAGGCCTCGAAACTAAGAAGTTCTATGAAATCAAGTGAAAGATGGGATATTTGATATTATTTTGATTGGCTTTAGTCCAAGTGAAAGTTGTTAGAAAATATGTCCTAAAGCCAATCATTTAAGTTCTAGATGATTGGAATTAGTATATAAATTATTAAATAATAATAGTTAGTTGGCTTATTCATCATCAAAGTTTTATCTTCCTTAAATGAACTCCTATCTTATGATGAAATCGTTAGAACTACAATCAATCAATAAAGAAGAATTCATCAGATGATTTTTAAATTATTCATGATCAAATGATAAGTTATTAATAAGAATGATAACTTATCGAGTATAGGTTGTTGTTTGTCATATGCATTGATTGTCCTTATAACCAAGTGGTGTGAAGATACTGGTATGACATGCAGGTGGAACGTAGGAGTATATCTACACTAAATGTGACTAATATAGCTCTTTACTATCAAGAGTAGCTAGTTAAGATCGATGGGTATAAGTATCCCTCCGACCTATGATCACCATGGTGATTTGCAAGCAACTCACTGTACTTTGGTGCCAACCTACCTATTTTTCTAATACCATAAATGAAAGGTTTATGGGTAAAGTCAGATACTTGTAGAGTCGATGTGTGAGTCAAGATGGGATTGACCACTCTTGATTAAGTTCAGAAAGAGAATGTCTCGCTGTGTTTCAATTTAGCAAAACCTAGACCTAGGTAATCCTCATGAAGAGTCACAGGTTTTGCAAAATTTTGAAATACAATATGAATGACTGATATGAGTATTGACAACTTACTCGAAGTTGCCTTGAGTATTATTGGTTAAAGGGATTAATTATATGGTAACCATAGGTCAGAGTTCTAAGAATGTTGCTTTACATACATTCGATCTATCCGAACGTTGGGTATCATTGCTAGATTGTCATTTTGATTGGTATAGAAATTAATTTTTATGCTACCAATTTAGATTCGAACCTATGAAATCACACACATTAGAGGTTATTACCTGATCAGATGATTGATCAATGATTTAAAATCATTCTAAGATCAAACAATCTATACGATTGATGTTTGACCTAATACAAGTATTGCAGGAGGATTGATTAGCAATTGATTGCTAATTAGCTCAATTTGATTAAGCAATTAAGTTGAGATCAAGTCTAATTAAATTAGATTCAATTAGAATTGGTTTGGACTTAATTGGATTAAGTTCAATTAGTTTATTGGATAAATCAATTTCAAGGAAGAATAAGTCCTAGTACAATTAGGACTTGAGTTCATCCAATTTTTAATTTGATTAAAAATTAAATTAAATTTAAATTTAATTAAATCTAATTTAATTAGGCTTCTAATTGGATTAGGATTATCTATTAATTAGGTTGACTCAAAACTATTTTAATTTGGATTCAAAAGTTTTTGACCTAGTAGAAATAGGAGATTTTCTATTAATTAGGTTGACTCAAAACTATTTTAATTTGGGTTCAAAAGATTTTGACCTAGTAAAAATAGGAGAGTCCTAGTTAGACTAGGACTCTTCCCTTCACCCTTGCGCCACCTAAGAAACATCCCATGCCCCATATAATTTTTTCTGATGTTTACGTGAAATATTTCCACACCTAAGAGTGTCTCCATGCCCCTTAATTTGAAGTGTTTGAATCAATTTTGAATTGGTCAAGATATGAAAAGTTATTATGCATTGGATTCTATTTGATAGAGTCCATAGAAACTAAAACACCTCCTTGCCTTTGTGCCATAATTCCTCGCACCATTCTTTATTTAGTGCACCATCCTTATTTCAGTTTTTAGGTGTTGAAACCTAATTCCCTACATTAAGAAAGAATAGGGTGGCCAAGGACTTCTTATTTGACTAGGTTTTGACCTAGTCTCCCTATTTATATGGGGTGCCTCCTATAGGATAGGAGGAGGATGTAATTTATCCTAGGTTTTCCATAAAAAAATTGAAGAAAAGAAGGAGGAGGCGTGATGGTTTAGGGTGCCAATAATCTTGGAGTTGAGAGGCTTCATTAAGACGTCAAATGTTGATATCTTGTAGAGACAAAAGATGGATGCTCCATGGGGTTGGGGCATGGTGTTTTAATTTGGACATGATTTGATCATATCCTAATAAGAGAAAAAGAAGAGAAGAAAATTTTCTCTTAGGATTTCTTTAAGAGCCCTTCTTCTCCATCTCTTTGTGTGATTCTTTTTCATGAGAAAAATCAATAAGAAAGAGATCTGGAAGCATGAAAAATTCTAGAGGAGAAGGTCTCCTCTTGTCCTGACATGGAGATATGTTCAGGACATCAATCATTGATGTCTTGAAAGAAAAGATGTGTCTTCTCTAGGGCCTTTTTTCTTAATCTTTTTTTTTCTAATTTTTGAAAGATCTAAGGGTTGGATTATTTCCTCAATCCTCCTTGTGTTCTTTGTCTCTTGGAGTGTCCAAGAGATCCGAAGAATATTTTTTAGATAGACCATCAAGAGGAATCTATAAGAAGCTAGAACTTTGAGCGAATCTTCATTCGACAAACCTCCGATCTATATTGCAGTCTTATGTAGACTATTCATAGAGGCTGGACACACTATGCATCTCCAAGCAACAAAGGACAGCAACAAGATTTAACTATGGTGTTCTCGATCCAAAGGTATAAGATTCGATCTTTTATTTGACTTAGATATGATCTAGATTTTTCTAGAACTATTCTAGATCTTGGTATTGATTTGATCAATACCAACCAATCTAACTTTAATTTTTAGATTTATGTTTGCATCATGACATGTTATAGCTCCATATAGGATTTAGTGATTAGATCACATACATTATTAGATTAAATAGTTTAATCTATGTCTTCTACTATAATTTATTATGAAAAAAATTTGAAATACAAGCATGAATTCCTGCATGTTTTTCAACAATGAAGAATTGTATGGCAAGTAGTGGCATGTAGTAGCTAGCTAGAGCAGTAGTGCTTGTAGGTAGCAATAGGTGCATAGCATCCAGCATGGAAGCCGCGAGGGCAGAGCATCTTGTAGCTGCTGAGGGTCTTCTTGGGGATTTTGAGAGAGCTCTTATGAGGGTAGCTTCTAGTTAAGAGAGGATTGTATACAGCGAGTAGAGAGTAGGTAATCTTCTCTTGTATCTATTCATTTTTTATAGTGAAGCTTTGCAGTTCAATGGAGGTGATCCTTTAGGCTAATCCACATACTTGATTGTTCTCATTTTATTTTCTTCTTTCTTCCTGTAGCAATAATCTAGTATGAGATCCTCAATAATTAGTATCGGAGTGAGTTGATGCCATAATATATAATTGATTGGATCCTCATCATTCTTATTGACTTTCTAGTATCTATCCAACTGACACGGTACTCTACCGGATTATCTTAATAGTGCAGTTATGCTGGGCTTTGGATTTGATCTAATCAAATTCGATTCTAGCTTAGCTAACTGTGTTGATTTTTCTTTCTATTAAACTTTCACAAGTTCAACCTTAGAGAAAATAGTTCCTTCACCAAGAAACTTCTTTTCTAAAATGATTATCTTAAGGTTGACAAGCATCTTTTGTTCATCAGCATGGTAGAAGTAATACTCTTTAGTTTCTTTTGGATATCCTATGAATGTGCACTTGTTAGATCTAGGTTCAAGTTTGTCTATCATTAAATGTCTGATGTAAGTTGAGCACCCCTAAATCCCTAAGGTGTGAGGGTACTGGCTTACGTCCTATCCATATCTCATATGGAGTTTTAACTATAGGCTTACCTGAAATCCTATTTACAAAATAGCAAGTCAATTCAAATGCATATCCCTAGAAGAATATCGAAAAGCTGGCAAAATCTATCATTGATCAGACCATGTCTAGTAGAGTCTAATTTCTGTTTTCAAACACACCATTATACTGTGGTGTCCCTAGAGGAGTTCATTGGAAGAGAATTCCATTCTCTCCTAGATATGTTAGAAACTTATCGAAAAGGTATTCACTTTCTCGATTAGATCGAAGAGTTTTAATACTCTTTCTAATTTATTTATGTGAGAAACTCATCGAAAAGGTATCACTTCCTTGATTAGATCGAAGAGTTTTAATACTCTTTCTAATTTATTTTTCTACTTTATTTCAAAATTATTTGAATATTTCAAATGAATCTAATTTATGTTTCATCAGAGAGACATACCCATACCTGGATAAGTTGTATGTAAAAATAATGAAGTAAAAATATCCATCTCTAGAACTTGTGCTCATAGGTCTACATATATCACTATGTATTAGACCTAAGAGCTCGGTGGCTCTTTTATCTTTTTTAGTAAAAGATGACTTGGTCATGTTTTCAAGAAGACAAGACTCATAGATTAGAATTGATTTACAATCACTAACTTCAAGAATTTTCTCTTGAGTCAACCTATTTATTCTATTCTTATTGATGTGACCTAGCCTACAGTGCCATAAGTAGATATCAAACACATTATCTAATCTAGGGTGCTTGCTTGTGGAGTAGACTATATTAATAGGTTGTGATATTTTATAGATATCATTTCTCAAATATCCAGAAAAGATTATAATATCATTTAAAATGATATCACAAAATTCTTTTTTTATTAAAATTTCATATTTATTTTTGGCCAAAAGGCCTAAAGAAATGATATTCAATAAGAAACTAGGACTAAAAATGATAATTATTAAGAACAATGGAATAAGACTTAAAAACAAGTTTCATGATCCCTAATACTATAACTGAAACTTGTCTTTTATCTCCAATATTTAGGAATCTTTTATCTTGCTCAAATCTCCTACTGACTTGCAATCCCTGTAATGAATTGCAAATATGGTAAGGGCTTCCATTATCCAATACCCAGTCAGTAATATTATAAATATAAAAATTACAAGAAATTATCATAAAAGTACCTTATTCAATAATAATTTGCTTCTTTCTCGGCCTATTTTGATCCAAGGAGGCAATGTACTAAGGATAATTTCTCTTCCAATACCCCTACTTCTTGCAGAAGAAGCACTCTGCTTGACTCTTATCGATCTTAGTCTTCTTAGTCTGATCCTATATAGATGTCTTGGCCTGAACTTGTACCTTCTTGGACTTCTTCTTCTTGTTCTTCTTTTCTTTCTTAAAGAGTTGAGAACTAGAAGATCCTCCCACCAGATTCACTGACTTTTTGTGGAGCTGGTGATCCTTCTCAAAGTTTTGAAGCAATCCCAGCAACCCATGGTAATTGACTTCAAACTTTGTCATTCTATAATGACTAAGGAAAGGGAGGTAAGACTTGGGTAGCAAATTCATAATAGCATCTTTTCCTAGCTACTCATGCAAGGAAAAGCTAAGCTTGCTCAAATGCTCAATCAACTCGATCATGTACAATACATGATCGATGACTAAAGCTCCATCCCTCATCCTAGTGTTGAAGATGGCATAACTAGTCTTGTGCCTCTCAACATTATTGGGAGTGCCAAAAGACTCATTCAACACTTGAAGCATATCTTCTAGCTAAGCTGACTCGAACCTGCGACTCAACTCATCGCTCTAGCCATCAGTATGATGCAATGCACCATGGTTCAATCATTGAACTACTTCTGATAAGTGTCTCTAACCATACCACGTACATTCTAGGCTGGCTCCTCAGGTGTCGGATCTATCAGAACGTATAAGATCCATTTATACTCAAGAACAATCTTCAACTTCTGGTACTAGCTATCGAAGTTGGGTCCTACCAACTTATCATTATCCAACAATAATCAAAGCGACAGGATAGTGGCCATAACTGCATTAAAGAAAACCAAGGTCTAATTAGTCAATGATTTATTAAACCTAAAGATTTAAATTTTAATCAAAAAGTTCTTTCACTATTTTGTTCAAATTGGTAGTCTCTACCTTCAATTGGTAGAATTATCCTAATTTCTTAGTGGATCCTAGAATCCACATAAACTACACGCAAGCCCAACTTTGGCCAATCAATCCATGTATTTCTATAGGTAGGTTCATAACCAATTATTTTTCTAAATAACTTCTAGTAATTTAATTTTGTCCAGTCCCTAATCAATAGGCTTTGACATTCACTGAAAAGATCCGATTACGTCCAACCATTAACATGACCATACTTGGTCCATCTAATCATTGAATGATTAAGCTCAACTTTGGTTGGTCAACCTAATCACCATTTAGAAAGACGTGATCGAAAAGTTATATTATAAATGATAATTTCATTAGCCAATAAGCACGAAGCCTTTGGGCCTCCAATGATTATCTAACTAATGGACTCATTATCACTTACTTAATGGAAGGCTATAATCGAGTTATCACCATAACTATTTCATTTTTAAGGACTTAATAATTTTAGAGGATTTGATTAATTTGATTTAAGAGAAGTAAGTCAGATAAACTAGTTAATCATGATCCTCCTACTGACTTTACCAAGTTAGATTAAGGGAGACCATTAGATAGGCTAGTCTAGGAGTACTTAAATCAATCATACTAATTTACCTAGCTGACATGGATCAGCTCGAATTATCAAGTGATCTGATCAAAATATAACTTCACCGATAAGGTCAGGTAAGTGAGATTAGTGGGAGAGATATGTCAATAACTCGTCAAAGATCGAATTAGTGCGAGTAGCTCCTAATTAAAGACCATCGATTGAAGCTGTCAAACTTATCTTAGATACTAACTAGTCAATTAATTTCGATTGAATCAACCTAATATTTTGGGCTAGACTGCTTAGCCAAGAATCAAGTTCATTTTGGTTCTCATTAAAGACATGGATTTGACCAACTACAACTATTATAATTGATCTAAAAAGATCTTTATCTAATCTAAGATAATAATTGATTAGATTTAGTCAATTCTCTAATTAAGTTCATTCTTTAATCTAACCTTAGGTCTAACCCAATTAATGAACCTAATTCACTCTAACCATTAATCCAAATGTTATGATTTATGTCTTAAGATCTTTAATTCACAATCCTAGATCCTAAACAAAATAATTCTTAATTCTTAATTATGTTTTGGACTGAAAGTTGGGGTTCGATATTTTAAAAATAATTTTCATATTTATAAAATAATTTTACAATATGGTTCTACCATCCAAGTTGCATGTTTGATTCATAATCAATATACAAATAACAAATACCATAAACATGAACTTACTTTAGATCTAATCTAAATATATTCATGATGATGTACATCTAATTGAAATAATTTTAATTTTAAATAATCATAAATCATCTTAGATTAAATATAACATATTTATGATCATAAAAGTTAAATTAAAATACTTTTAATTAAATTATAAATTTTTTAGATCTAATTTAAAATTTTATAGTTAGGGTTTTAGATTAGCACGTACTAGGATAACCTCTCCACTGTCAGGGATAAACCTTACAGTAGGATAATTTTATATGATCAATCCATGTGATCTAAAATTTTTTATTGTTAGATTTAATATCATATAATAATTTAGATCTAATCTAAATAATAGATCTAAAATATGTAAAAAATCATATCAAAAAGACTTAGGCTCTGATACTAATTAAAGAAAAAACCTAGGATTTCTAGCATGTATTTTGAAACTTTTTCAAAATCAGAATAGTGAAAGCTATAAATTAATCTAATTAATCTATAAAATATGCAAATAATCCCTAGATCTAGTATCTAATGATATGATTAAATCATATATATATATATCTAAAAATTAAATAAAATACAACATCATGATGTTGATCATATCAACATCAAATAGGAAAACTAGATCTGATCTAGTAGAAGAAAGAGATCGAATCTCTCTTACCTTTCATAAGTTAGAATCTCAACATGCTGATTTGAGGCTGAGGTTATCATTTTGAGCCACACATGTGTCTAGCCTCTATGAGAAGTCCAAACGAAGTCTCAATCATGATCTAAAGTCCAACAATCTAGAAATCAACACAATGTGCTAGCACTGTGCTGATTTTTCATTGATGGTTGATGCCGAATATCCTTCTTCAATTAACTTGAACTCTTCAAGAACCAAAGAAGGAGAAGGGAGGATCTAGATGAAGCCTTCTTTCTACATTCTTCTCTCAAAAATTAGTGTAACAAAATCTGAAACACAAATCCTAGAGAAGATCCTTCTTCTTTAGGCCCTTTCCTCTCACCTAGGCACAACAATTTATGCCTTTACAAAATCCCATGCCCTCAACCCTGATATGCCCAAGGTCTCCATGCCTAATCCCTCTCTCTCGGGTCTAAAACTTTGCAAAATTTTATGGCTTAACTTTTTCTAAATAGAGAGTTAGAGAAGAGTCCCTATCTAGGTCAAATACCTAGATAGAGTATCCAAACAGGACTAGGATTCGAGTGCCTAACTCTTGGGTGCCTCCTCAAACTCTTTTAGCCTAGATTCTAGCTATTTGGTATATAATTATATTCTCTTTCTTTCATAAAAAGTTTAGAAAAAAATTAGATTAATTGGCATCATAATGGACAAGAGTTTTGGATTTGTCAAAACTCTGTCAAATAGAGTCTAGATCATCACTTCTTCTTAGTTTTGATCAAATCCAAAACCATAAACCATCTAAGAGAGATCTAGGGACAAGGATAGGCATGGAACATTTCTAGAAATCAGATTTTCCATTAAAAAAATCTATGGGAAGGGCATGTAGAAAGGGAAGGTGGCGCAAGAAAGGAGTCCTAGTCTAACTAGGACTGCTTGCTTTGCCTAGCCAAACCAAATCTTTAGTCCAATTAAAATAAATTATGATGCAACCTATTTAATGATATTCCTAATCCAATTAAAAACTCAATTATATTAGATTAAATTTAATTTAATTTTAATTTAATTTTTTAATCAAATTAAAAATTAGGTGCACTCAAGTCCTAGTTCAAATGATAATTATTCTCCTTTATAATTGGCTTATTCAATAAACCAATTAGACTTAATCTAATCAAGCCCAAACTAAATCTAATTGAATCACATTCAATTATTCTTGATTTTAAATAAATTGCTTAATTAAATTAATCTAATTAACAATCTGATTGCTAATCGATCTTCCTGTAATACTTGCACTAGGTCAAACATCAATCGTATTGATTGTTTGACTCTACAATGACTTTTAATCGTTATTCAACCATCTAATTAGATTGAGACCTCTAATGTGTGTAGCTCCAAAGGTTCAAACCTAAGCTAGTAGTATAGAAATAAATTTTTGTACCAATCAAAGTAACTATCTAGTAATAGTATCCAACGGTTGGATAGGTCAAATGTATAAAGCAATACTTTTAGAATCCATATGGATATGGTTTTCATATAATTCATCCTCTTGATCATAAATGCTCATAAGAAAACTCAGGTTTTAACTGTCAACCCTGAATAAGTCATTCATATTATATTTCAAAATACCAAATCCATCTTATCACTACAAGAAATATGGTCTTTTGTGATGGATTTATTTATGACGAAAAAAATTTCATCGCAAATAAGATTATTAGCAACGAAATAAAAGTTATGTTGCTACTAAAAATTATTAGTGATAAAAATAAAATTTTATCACTAATAATCAATTATTTCATTACTAATAATTGATCGCTAATTAATCATTTTAAAAATTAAAAAGGTAATTTATTAGCGATGAAAATATTATGTTGCTAATAATCGATTATTTACGATGAAATACAAACTTCCATTGTAAATAATGCATTATTTATGATGAAAAAAGTTTCATGGCTAATAAGCAGTCTTTTATTAATCATTTTTAAAAACTAAAAAGGTAATTTATTAGCGATGAAAATATTATGTCGCTAATAATCTGTTATTTGCGATGAAATACTAAGTTCCATCGCAAATAATCACTATTTGCAATGAAAAACTTTTGTCGCTAATAAGCAACTATTAATTAATTATTTTTAAAAGTTAAAAAGATAATTTATTAGCAACAAAATTTTTTGCATCGCAAATAATGCATTATTTATGATGGAACTTAGTATTTCATCGCAAATAATCATTATTAGCGATGCAAAAAATTTTGTCACTAATAAGTAATCTTTTTAAATTTTTAAAAATGATTAATTAATGGTTATTTTTTTTGTGATGATTTGTCTTCATCACTAATAACTGATTATTTATAATAGAATATTAATTTTTATCACTAATAAATCACTTTTTAAACTTTTCTCTGAATATTAAATAATTTTATAGTTGAAAGCCCATCTTCATCATTCATTGTTTAAGTGGTTATCGTGCAACCACCATCACAAAATATTGCCTTGATCTGGTAGCTCTAGCTATGTAGATCAATAAAATTTGATTCGATGATCACGAACAACCGTATAATGATCTGACAGATAGAAGCCATTGATGGATCCGAAAACTTGCAATGATGATCTTTATGATATTTATGGTATACTAACAATATTTTACTTCAATTGGATATAATTATAATAGTCACTTTTGCATGGAAAGATTTGGATCATTAAATAAAAAATGAGTGATCAAAAGACCAAACAATGTTCGATTATAAGATATTTTTTTGATAAATGATCTTTGCTACTATTTTAATCATCTGTATGGTGGTGATTGTAAAACCTAAACTCTGCATATATGAATTATCCACTTTAAGTATATTTTATAAAAGCATAAGTATAATTGCCAAGAAACTTTAAAAATGTATATCAGGAGACGTGTACTTTTAGATAATTTATATACATATGGTTTGCTTTTTACGACCACTATCATAGAAATGATCAAACTATCAGCAAAGATCATTTATCTAAAATAATCATCTAATGAACACACGTCAATTGGCATTTTAATCACTTATTTTTCATTTAACGGTTCAAATAATCCCATGCTAAATTGACTATGATAATTATATCCGATTGAAGTAAAATTTTACTAGTGCACTACAAATGTCATAGAGATCATCATTGTAAATTTTCAAACTGATCGATGATTTCTATCTATCAGATCATCATGCGGTCATTCATGACCATCAAAATTAATTTTTATCGATCTACATAGCTAGAACTACCTGATCGAGGTGATATTTTATGATGATGTTTGCACGATAAATACTTAAATAATGAACGATGAAGATAAACTTTAAAATTCAAAATCAACTAATATTCATGAAAAAATAGAAATTTTAATTTTAAAAGAATACTAATTCTTTAAAAATTAAAAAAATATTAATTGGCTTGCAGGCTAGCTAATAGTGGACATGCTCGCACCCCTCAACCCCATCACATTAGCCATGCACAGCATATTTTTGCCCTTTTTTGATTTTAAAATAGTCCATATTTTCTTTTTTTTTAATTTTAAAATTTTGGTCAAAGTATTTGCAATGAATTATTAGTAATGAAATTTTTTCATTGATAATAATCATTTTTTTAGATGTAAAAGAAATTCCATCACAAATAAATAATAATTAATAGCGATGAAAGTTTTTGCGATGAAATATTTAGTCATAAATAATTATGATTAGAGATAAAAATTTATTTTTATTATAAAAAACTTATTTTAATATTTTTTTGAGTGGAAAAATTTTTTTAGAAAAATATTTGGTAGGAATTATCAACGATGAAAGTATTTGCGATGAAATTTATCACTGCAAATAAGAAACATTAGCGACGAAAAATTTTTTTCCATCATAAATAATATTTTTAGCGATGAAAATTTCATCACAAATATTTTTGTCGCTAAAAGTCTTTAAATATCTCCCCCCACTCCTACAAAATCCATTCTCTCTTGGCCTAAAACCCTCTCATCTCCCCTCTCTCCCCCCTCCTCCTGGACTTCCACCGATCGACGACCACATTTCCTACTGTCGCTGTCGTTGCTGCCTCCATCATTGCTGCCATTGCCACCATCGTACTCGCCGTCATTACCACCTCCATCATCGCCATCGTTACCATCACCGTACACGCCACTGTTGCCGCCACCATTGTCGCTGTCGTTGCCAACACCATTGCCGCTGCCATTGTGCTTGAACTGATCGTAGGTAACTCAATTCGATCCCGACCGACTGACCGTGGGTTAGAATTTTTTTTTATTTGTTCTTTCAATCTGAGGGCCACATGTGTTGCTGTGCGGTGGCTAGTGGTAAGCGGCGAGGTGTGGAGGTTGGGTGCCGGCTGTAGGCCATGCATGGTGGTTGACGAGGTTGGTGGAGGCCGCTGGTGGTGGGAGGCGCACAGAGGGCCGACGCCGCAGGGGGTGGGGCGTCGAGGGGCAGTGGTCATGGGACAAGTGGTGTGAGGTGGAGGGGGGTGCAGGGGATAAGAAGTGGCATCAATGACGGATCGGGTGGGGGGCCACAGGTGGTGGCCGATAGAGGGATGCCGTAGGGGGTGGGGGGCTGCGATGGGTACATAGGCAGTGCATGGGCTGGGGTCGGGGGGACCACAACTGGTAGTGGGCGGACGGGGGTGCATGGGGTGTGGAGGGGCAGCGATGATGGATCAGATGGGGGGCCGTGGGTGGTGGGCGGTGGAGGGGAGCCGCAGGGGGTGGGGGCCAGGCCACGGTGGGTACGTAGGCAGTGTAGGGCTAAGGGGCGAGAGGGGACCGTGATGAGTGGGGGGCGGATGGGGGTGCATGGGGCATCCATCAACAGCAGTGATGGCTCGGGTGGGGAGCCACGGGTGGTGGGCGATGGAGGGGAGCCACAGGAGGTGGGGGGCTTCGACGGGTGGAGGATAAAGGGCCCGTAGAGGGTTTGGTCCTTAGTAATTTATAAAATTTTAATAAATAAAAAAATAAGACTCTATAATAATAATAATAATAATAATAAATTTAGTAGTAATAAAAATAATAATAGTAATAATAATAGTAGTAGTAATAATAATAATAGTAATAGTAATAATAGTAAACATAAAAATAGTAATAATACTAATAATAATAATAATAATAATAATAGTAATAGTAATAATAATAATAGTAAAAGCAGTAGTAGTAATAATAATAATAATAATAACAAAAGTAAGTAGTAGTAATAATAATAATAAATTTAATAATAGTAATTGTTCGGGATAAATCTTGCTCCTGCCGAAGTCTAGTTCAATGCTCAGCCTAATACAACCAGTAGCCATGGAAGAGCTTCAGCGGATGGATCTTAGCCAAACTCTTACAGTCGGTCGAACTGCTCAGCGATCGGATCTTAGCCAAACTCTTACAACCGACCGAACTGCTAAGCGATCGAATCTTAGCCGAACTCTTACAATCGATCGAACTGCTCAGCGGTCGAGTCTTAGCCGAACTCCTCAGCGCCCGAGCTCCTTCGGACTCCCAGCGACCGAACTCCTCAGCAGTCGTCCATCGGCCGAACTCCTCAACGACCGTCTCTTCAATTGGCCAAGCTCCTTCGGACTCCCAGCGGTCGAACTCCTCAGCAGTCATCCCTCGGTCGAACTTCTCAGCAAACTCCTCAGCGGTCGTCCCTCAGTTGGACTCCTCAGCGGTTGAGCTCCTTCCGAACTCCTAGCAGTCGAGCCTTAGCTGCACTCCTCCAGCCAGACGCCTACGAGAGCCGAACTCCATCCAAGCTTCCTCTTCAGTCGGACTTCTTCGGAGAGTTGGTCTCATCCCAGACATCCTTCGGTCAAACTTCTTCAGGAGTTGGGCTCCTCCAGCCGGACTCCTCCCAGACATCTCCTTCAGTCGGCCAAGCTCCTACCGAACTCCCCAACGATCGAACCTTAGCCGCTCACCTCCAGCCAGATGCCTATGGGAGCCGAACTCCTTCCGAGCTCCCTCTTCAGGAGTTCGAACTCTTCCAAAATGGGTATATGTCAAAGCCCTTCAACCCTTCATTCGGCCCCAAGCAGCTCAGTACCAAGATAGCTGCAGCCATCACCATCAGTCCGCCGCAAGCGACAGCGACCCGCTACTAGGCGGTGATGGCTGTCACCATCAATCCGCTGCAAATGGCACCTTCCCATGAGACTGACTCCATCGGACCTCGAGCGGCTCGCCAGCACATGGCTACAGCTGTCACCATCAAGCTCCACTATAAAAAGAATCCTCTAGATTCGCTAACTTGAACCTCTGATCTCTAAGCTCTAAGCTCTCCTCTTCTTCTCTAAGCTCTGTGAAACTCATTTCTGAGCACTCCATTTTTGTTGGCCAGAGATGACTTGATCGTCGGAGGGTCCTACCGGAGCCACCCCCTACCAGCTCCGAATGGGCTTTGTTTTGCAGGTCCCCGATGGTGACCTCGTCCACCTCCGCTCTAGTTGATTCCGACGACGATCAGATTCTGGGTCAACAGATTGGTGCTAGAGGAAGGGCTCAAACCTCCAAGGTTTCCTTATTTTTAAAGAAGTGCTCGACGATGATTTTCTTCTTCTCTCTTCGGAGATCTCTCTTCTTAGAGTTCTTTTCCAAAGAGAAAATGCCTCCTAGGAGAGCCTCGACTCGGCGATCGACGGCCTCCATGTTCCGATCCCATCCAAATCCATCTGCTCCTACTTCAGCCCTGGCAACTCAGGTTCCACCTGTACCCATGGTAAATGTAGAGCAGTTCAACCTGCTCGTCCGATAGATCCGTGGCCTCATGGATGCAATGCGGGCCATGCAGCAGCCTCCGATGGCGACTCCATTACGAAATCTGCCATTCGGATGTCGAAAATTAGCCCTAAGGAAGGGTACTCGGGTCGGTGTGCCTGCCGCCCTTTCGAAAGGAAAATAGAGAGTTGGAGATCCATGTTCGGATCATGGTTCTCCTCTAGGGGAGATCTTTCTCATTTGTAGCTGGAAGTCCCCTAAGATCTACGACCAGGACGACGCCCTTGATCACAGACTATGGGAGATGGACCGATGGATTGAAGAGCTTGACCACATCACCTCGGCTCATCATGTTGATGTCCACACCAATCCCCCTTTCTTCCTTCAGATTATGCAAGAGTCCATCCCACCGAACTTCAAGCTTCCTCAACTTGAAAGCTATGATGGAACCTCTGATCCGATTGATCATCTGGAGGCCTTTCGGACCATGATGCTGCTCCACGGTGCTTCAGACGCCATGCTGTGCCAAGCCTTCCCATCTACCTTAAAGGGAGCAGCGAGAAACTGGTACTCAACGTTGAAGCCGAGTACAATCTTCTCTTTTGACCAGATGAGCAGTCAGTTCATGGCCCACTTCTTTAGCAGCTGACGTCCGCACCGAGTTCGGATTTCCTGATGAACGTCAAGCAGAAGCAAGGAGAATCCATTCAGGCTTACATCACCTAGTTTAACACCGCGGCATTGGAGGTCCAGGACTTGGACTAGTCTATTGCGATGGCCGCACTTAAGGGCAGCCTTCAGAAAAATGACTTGCTGTTCTCCCTGGAAAAAAAGTATCCCAGGGACTTCGCTGATCTGCTGGCTCGGGCCGAGAGATATGCCCGTACGGAAGAAGCCTTCAAGTTGAAGGATGAAGAAGCCTTAAGGGAGCGGCTAGCAGATGATGGAGAGCCAAATGAAGTTCGGCCACACTCACGGACTCCCTCCGAGAGCAGGCGGGCCCGAACTCCTCGGGCTCGCCACCAAGGAAGCCCTGATAGAGGGGTGCGAAGAAGCCCTCCTCCCAAAGGGTTTTGCGACTATGCCCCCCTCAACGCTCTTCGAACTCAGATTCTCACCGAAGTTAAGAACCAACTGCCAAGACCAGAAGGATTATGGTCTCCCCCAAACAAGTGCGATCGAAGCAAGTACTGCCTCTACCATCGTGACCACGGCCATGACATTGAGGAATGCATCCAGCTTCGAGATGAAATTAAGGAGCTTATTAGAAAGGGGCAGCTAGGCAAATTCCTTCGACGCCAGTCTGAAGATTGGCCAAGGGCACTGCCATAACAAGAAACGATAAGGTCGGCCGCCTCATGGCGTCATCAACGTTACCCCAGGGAGGAGCTTGGTACATCAACGACTTGTCACCTCCCAGCGTCAAAGCCAAGAGAAGCATGCTCCAAATTGAGAAGGCCAGCATAAGATAGAAAAGGTCGTCCGCATGAAGAAATGCAGAGGAACAATGCTACCACGACCCTGAAACACAAAGAATTCGGAAATGCGTTGCCAGTAACTTTCTTTCAATAAAGTTCTTTCCTTTCAATAATATACTGTTTTTGGGTGCGAAAACTATATGATGATAGGAAAAGAAGCAGTTAATAGTTGCCATGTTAAGAACAGGAGGAGAACCTCGTACTAACACGGGCAGGTCAAAAACCTTCAACCTCAGCCAGAGATAAGATCTCTTCCGAGCGATAATCTCGGCCAGAGAAAAGATCTCTCCCGAGCGACAACCTCAGCTAGAGATAAGATCTCTCTCGAGAAGCAACCTTGGCTAGAGATAAGATCTCTTTCGAGCGACAACCTCGGCTAGAGATAAGATCTCTCCCAAGAAGCAACCTCAACCAAAGATAAGATCTCTCCCGAGCAACAACCTCATCTAGAGATAAGATCTGTCCCGAGTGACCGCAACAACCTTGGCCAGAGATAAGATCTCTCCTGAGAAGCAACCTCGGCCAAAGATAAGATCTCTCCTGAGTGACAACCTCGACCAGAGATAAGATCTCTCCCGAGCGACTGCTGACAACTCGACCAGAGATAAAATCTCTTCCGAGAAGCAACCACAGTTAGAGATAAGATCTCTCCCAAGCAACAACCTTGGCTAGAGATAAGATCTCTCCCGAGCGACCGCTGACAACCTCAGTTAGAGAAAAAGATCTCTTTCGAGCAACCATGGACAACCTCGGCTAGAGATAAGATCTCTTCCGAGCAATCGAGTCAACCTCGGCTAGAGATAAGATCTCTCTTGGGCGACCATGGTCAACCTCGGCCGCAGGAGATAAGATCTCCCCCAAGGCAAACTCGACTGCAGGAGATAAGATCTCCCCCGAGGAAAACTCGACCACAGGAGATAAGATCTCCTCCGAGGCAAACTCATCTGCAGGAGATAAGATCTCCCCCGAGCACCCGCATCAACCTCGGCCATAGGAGACCGAGCCAACCTCGACCAAAGATAAGATCTCTTTCGATCAACTAAGCCAACCTCGGTCAGAGATGAGATCTCTTTCGATCGACCGAGCCAACCTCGGCCAGAGATCAGATCTCTCTCAAGCATCCGTATTGACCTTGGCTGTAGGAGAGGAGATCTCCTCCAAGTCAGCCTCAACTGTAGCAGACAATGTCGCCCCCGATGAGCTCAACCTCCGAGCTCGATCGCAGGAGACGAGGCCTACCTCAACCTTAGTTGGAGATAGGATCTCCCCCAGGCTTCAACTTCAACATCAACTTTAGCTGGAGATGAGATCTCCCCCGAGCTTCGATCTAAACCAGTACGGAGCCCAGAAGAAGACTTCGACAGTCGCCTTTTCTGCACTCCCTTCAAGTTTCGAACTCGAGAGTGGGGGGACTATTGTTGGAGATAAACCCCGCTCCTGCCAAAGTCTAGTTCGATGCTCAGCCTATTATAACCAGTAGCCACGAAAGAGCTTCAACGGACATGTCTTAGCTGAACTCTTACAGTCGGCCAAACTGCTCAATGACCAGATCTTAGTCAAACTCTTACAGTCGGCCGAATTGCTCAGTGATCGGGTCTTAGCCATACTCTTATTGCCGACTGAACTACTCAGTGGTCGGGTCTTAGCTGAACTACTCAGCGATCGAGCTCCTTCGGACTCCCAGTGGCCGAACTTCTTAGCGATCATCCATCGGCCGAACTCCTCAGCGACCGTCCCTTCAGCCGACCGAGCTCCTTCGAACTCCCAATGATCGAACTCCTCAACAGTCATCCCTCGATCGAACTTCTCAGCAAACTCCTCGATGATCATCCCCCGATCGGACTCCTCAGCAGTCGAGCTCCTTCCAAACTCCCAATGGCTGAGCCTTAGCCGCACTCCTCCAGCCAGACTCCTACGAGAGTCGAACTCCCTCCAAGCTTCCTCTTCGATCGGACTTCTTTGGGGAGTTGGACTCATCCCAGACATCCTTCGACCGAACTTCTTTAGGAGGCAGGCTCCTCCAGTCGGACTCCTCCCAGACATCCCCTTCGGCCGACCGAGCTCCTACCGAACTCTCCAGCGATCGGGCCTTAGCCGCTCACCTCCAGCCAGATGCCTATGGGAGCTGAACTTCTTTTGAGCTCCCTCTTCAGGAGTCCGAACTCTTCCAAAATGGGTACACATCAAAGCCATTCAATCATTCATTCAGCGCCGAGCGGCTCAATACCAAGATAGCTGCAGTCATCACCATCAGTCCATCGCAAGCGACAGCAACCCACTATCAGGCGGCGATAGCTGTCACCATCAACCTACTACAGATGGCACCTTCTCATGAGACTGACTCCGTCGGACCTCGAGCGGCCCACCAGCATGCGGCTACAGCTGTCACCATCAAGCTCTGCTATAAAAAGGATCCTCCAGATATGCTAACTCGAACCTCTGATCTCTAAGCTCTAAGCTCTCCTCTTCTTCTCTAAGCTCTATGGAACTCATTCCTGAGCACTCCATTTTTGTTGACCAGAGCTGACTTGATCATCGGAGGGTCCTGCTGGAGCCACCCCCCACCAACTTCGGATAGGACTTTGTTTTGTAGGTCTCCGATGGTGACCTCGTCCACCTCCGCTCCAGCTGATTTCGACGATGATCAGATTCTGCGTCAATAGTAATAATAATAATAATAGTAAAAGTAATAATAATTTTAATAATGATAGTAAAAATAAAAATAATAATAATAATAATAATTAAAAATTAGATATTTTTTATAATTAAAATAATTAGATTTGTAATTATATTTTTATGCTTTTACTTGTTATAATTTAATCTTTCCACCATGTTTAGTTCATGTATTTCATTTTGATTATGATTTATTATTTTAATTTACATAAATCGAAGGTTTTAATTTCTAATGCATATGAACTATCCAGTTTGGGATTTGGATCGAGTTTTCATCATGATATGAGTCGAGATCCCATCCAAGATTCAGATCATAATCCAGATCGGATCTCGATCTAGGAACCTATCTGGGATCCAATCTGGGATCATGTTCGTGAAGGAACCAGATCTAAGATTTTATAGATAGATCTTGAAAACCTTTTTAAGATCTTACAATGAATGACTTAAATAAATTAAATATTTATTTAAATAAATATATAAATATCTAGATCTTAGATCTATTATATGATCAAGGCATGATATTAAATCAAAAATTAAAATCAAATAAGAAAATAAAAGGTTGATCAAATCAACCTAGATCTACACTACATCAAATACAGGTATGAAGTTAATAAATCAGATCTATTACATGAGCAAGTTAGATATTCTAACTTACTGATCCAGGCTTGAGGATGAAGTCATGAGCCGCACACACGTCCAACCTCTAGGAGTCATCCATATGAGCCTACGATCTCTTATATGAAGTTCGATGCAGGAAATTAGCACAGCATGCTAGTACTGTACTGATCCTTCTTCGATGATCGATCCGATGCTCTCTTCTTTGAAATTTGAATTCTCCAAAATATGAGAAGGAAGATGAGAGTTTACTGATATGAGATTCTCTTAGAAAAAACTCAAAAAAGAAGGAGAGATTGAAAATAAAACAGTCCTAGAAGAAGACCCCCTTCTTCTTCTTCTCTTTTCTCTCACCTAGACACCTAGTTTGCTGCCTATGGAATCCCCATAACCAAGGATCCTCTTCCTTTGATTTTTGCACACCCCAAATCTCTTCCAAAGCTCTATATTTCACCAAAAAATTAGAACAAAATTCATCAAATAAATAGAGAAGAAAAAGAGTCCAAGTTAGATCAAAATCCTAGACTAGGAATATCCAAACGTGGAAAGTTGTTGGGGTGCCCAACTCTTGGATGCCTCCTCCATAATTATTTACATGGACTAGCAAGGGAGGGTGCATAAAAAAGAAGACTATTTTCATGGAATAATAAAAAAATTAATTAAAAGAGGGAGTGGCACTCAAGGAAAGGTGTTTTGGTCAATAAGGATTCTATCTCATAGAATCCTAAGCAAAACTAACTCCTCTTTTGACTTGGTCTTCAAACAAATTACCTTATGAGAAAAGAAGGAGAGAAAGAGAGTGTGAAGAAGCAAATGGGAAGTGGAGAATTTTCACGTAATAATATCAAAACAAAAAGGGCATGGGGTGTTGAGGATTAAGGTGGCGCAAGGTGATAGGGAGTCCTAGTCACACTAGGACTCCTATTTTGACTTGGTCAAATAAGATCTTTTAACCAAATAAAATCAAGATTAAACCAACCTAATTAAATAAGGTCCTAACCCATTAAAGAATTAAATTAAATTAAATTAAATTAAATTAAATTAAATTTTAATTTATTTTTTAATCAAATTAGAAAATTGGGTTAATCCTGAGTCCTAGTTAGACTAGGACTAGTTCTTTCTTGCACTTGGCTTATCCTAATAAATCCAATTGGACTTGATCCAATCAAGTCCAAACTAAATCTAATTAAATTATATTTAATTAAATCTTAATCTTCAATCTATTAGCTTAATCAAATTAAGTTCAATTAGCAATCCAATTGCTAATTGATCCTTCCTGCAACACTTGCACTAGGTTAAACACCAATCATATTGATTGTTTAACCCTAAGAATGATTCTTAATCATTGATCAACCATCCGATCAGATCATAAGCTCTAATGTATGTGACCTCATAGGATCTGAACCTAAGTCGATAGCATAGAAATAAATTTTATATACCAATCAAAGTGATCATTCTAGCAATGAATATCCGACGGTCGGATAGGTCAAAGGTGTAGAACACCATCCTTAAGAACCCATGCAGATATAGTTTTCATATAATTCATTCCCCTTGACCACAATGCTTGTAGGACACCTCAGAGTTCAACTATCAACTCTGATCAGGATTGTTCATATTGTATTTCAAAATATACCAAATTCCATCTAATGGATTATCCTAACCAAGGTTTTGCTATATTGAAATACAGTGATACATTCTTCTCCAACTCTTGAAGTGGTGAATTCTATTCTGATCACACTCCGACTTCACAAGTACTTGACTGTACCCAGAAGCCTTCCATTGCTAAATTAATAATTCAGTTAGTTCGGTACCAAGGCACAGTGAGTTGCTTGCATGTCACTGAGATGATCTCAAGTCTAAAGGATACTTATACCTATATCCCATTCGAGATATTCTCAACATCAGAATGCTCTGAAGTTGGTCACGTTCAATGATAATGTACCCAAACATCTCACTTGTATGCCATACCAGTGTCTCCACACTCCTTGGTTAAGAGGACAACCAACCTATATAGCATATAGCGACCTATGCTCGATAGACGCTGTCATCCTAATTAACAGCCTATCATTTGGTCATGAATAAATTTAAGGACTAATCGATAAATTCTCTCTTTATCGAAACTAAATAATTCTAAGGACTTCATCAGAACAATAGAGTTCATTAGAAGATGTAAACTTATGATGAAAAAGATGTCAAAATATTTTTATTAATTAATAAATTAATTATAATTATAAAATAGCTCAACCATCAACAGGCTGATGATTGGCTTTGACACATAATTTTCAACAACTTTCACTTGTCCTAAAGTCACTCGGCATAGTATCTTATACCCATCTTCGACTTATGGTTGTCGAACTTCTTGATTGCCAGGGCTTTAGTGAAGGGGTTGGCAAGGTTCTCCTTTCTGTCAATCTTCTGAAGGTCGACGTCACCACGATCCATGATTTCACGGACTAAATGAAAGCAATATAGAATGTGCTTTGTCTACTGGTGTGCCTTCAATTTCTTTGCTTGAGCTATGGCGCTAGTGCTGTCGCAGTAGAGCAGGACTGGACCATCATTAGAGAGTTCTACTCCAAACTCAATGATGAACTTCCTCAGCCACACATCTTTCTTTGCTACATCTGATGCTATCATGTACTATTTCGCAAATAGAGTCAGCCACTGTATGCTGCTTGAAACTTTTTCAGCATATGGCTCCATCATTTAGAGTAAAGATATACCTCGATACACTTTTACTATCATTATGGTTAGATTGAAAGCTGGAGTCTGTAAACCCCACAAGCTTCAGATCCGACTCACCATAAATCAACAATTGATCCTTAGTATTTCTCAAATACTTAAGGATGGTTTTAACTATCTTTCAGTGATTTTCTCTAGGGTTAGATTGGTATCTACTCACCACTCCTAGTGAGTATGCCACGTCTGGTCTCGTATATGTCATTGCATACATAATAGATCTCACTTCCAAAGCATATGGGATTCTACTCATACGCTCTTTCTCTTCAAGAGTTGTCAGATAATTCTTCTTAGAGAGAGAAATTTTTTGGCCTATCGAGAGACAGTCCTTTTTAAAATTCTTCATACTGAACCTCTTCAGCATAGTTTCTATGTACGTGGACTGGGATATACTAAGCATCCTTTTAGATCTATCCCTATAGATCTTCATCCTTAGGATGTAGGATGCTTCACCCAAGTCCTTTATAGAGAACTGTGATAACAACCAGACTTTTATTTCTTATAGTGCGGGGATATCATTCCCAATTAAGAGAATGTCATTCACATACAAAATAAGGAATACCACTACTGGGCCATTTGCCCATTTGTAAATGTAGGGTTCTTCTCTGTTCTTAATGAAGCCATACGTTTTGATCACTTTATCAAAATACATATTCCAACTCTGAGATGCTTGCTTCAATCCATAAATGGATCTCTAAAGCTTGCACACCTTGGACTCATCTATGGATGTAAATCCTTCAGATTATATCATATACACCTCTTCGATCAGCTCTCCTTTTAGGAAAGCTATCTTCAGATCCATCTGCTAGATCTCATAGTCCAGATGGACAGCAATGGCAAGCATGATCCGAATGAACTTGAGCATTGCCATAAGAAAGAACGTCTTGTCATAGTCAATAGCATAATATTGACGATACCCCTTGGCAACCAAACAGACTTTATAGGTCTCCAACTTTCCGTCTGCACCCCTCTTCCTTTTGATGACCCATTTACATCCAATGGATTTAGTCTCTTCAGGTGGGTCAACTAATGTCCATACATCATTGACCTTCATGAAATTCATTTCGGATCTCATGGCTTCTAGCCATTTCTTAGAGTTGAATCTCTGCATCGCATCCATATAAGTGATCAAGTCCTCATCGTTCTCATCTAGTTTAATGGGATCACCATCTTGGACCAAGAATCCATAGTATATGTCTGAATGGTGCGGTACTTTACTGGATTGCCTTAATGGTGTGGGTTCACTAGGCTTCGGATCTGATCTTATCAAATCTGACTTAGGTTCAACATTTTATGTTGGACTTTCTACCTATTGAACTTCATCAAGTTCAACTTTAGAGGCAACAGTTCCTTCACCAAGAAACTTCTTTTTCAAAAAGGTTGCCCTAAGGCTGACGAACATCTTTTGTTCATCAGCATGATAGAAATAGTATTCTTTGGTCTCTTTTGGGTATCCTATAAATGTACACTTATCAGACCTAGATCCAAGTTTGTCTGTAACTAACCGTTTAACATAAGCCAAGCACCCCCAAATTCTAAGATGTGAAAGTGCTGGCTTACATCCTATCTATATCTCATATGGAATTTTAACTACAGACTTACTTGGAATCTTATTTAATAGATAACAAGTCGATTCGAGTGCATATCCCCAGAAGGATATCGGCAAGCTGGCAAATCCCATCATGGATCGGACCATATCTAACAAAGTTTGATTCCTCTTCTCAGACACATAATTATGCTGTGGTGTTCCAAAAGGAGTCCATTGAAAGAGAATTCTATTCTCTCCTGGATATATGAGAAAGTCACTAGAAAGGTATTCTTCTCCTCGGTCAGATCGAAAAGTTTTAATACTCCTCTCAGTTTATTTTTCTACTTTACTTCGGAATCATTTGAATATTTCAAAAGAATCCAACTTATGTTTCATCAGATAGACATATCCATATTTGGATAGATCATCTGTGACAGTGATGAAGTAGACATATCCACCTCTGACACTTATGCTCATTGGTCCACATATATCAGTATATACTAGACCTAAGAGCTCATTGGCTCTCTCACCTTTTTCAGTAAAAGGTGACTTGGTCATTTTACCAAGAAGATAGAACTCACAGGTTGGAAGTGATTCACAATCATTGACTTTAAGGATTTTCTCTTGAGTCAATCTATTTATCCTGTTCTTATTTATATGACCTAGCCTACAGTGCCATAAGTAGATATCTATAAACTATCTAATCTAGGATGCTTGCCAGTAGAATAAACTACATTAATAGATTGTGATAACATATATCACCATTATTTAATTATCCATAGAAAGCAGTAACACCATTCAGAATGATATTACAAACTCAATTCTTTATTAAAATTTCATAATTATTCATGGCCAAAAGGCCTACAGAAATGATATTTAAAAAAAAAACTAGGACGGAAATAACAACCACTAAGAACAACGGTACGAGATTTAAATACAAGTTTTAAAATTTCTAAAGCTAGAACTGGAACTGGTCTTCCATCTCCAATGTTTAGGAATCTTTCACCTTGCTCAAATCTTCTATTGACCTACAACCCCTGCAACGAATTGCAAATATGGTGAGGGCTATCGGTATCCAATATCCAGTCAATAATATCACAAATAGAGAAATTGCAAGGAGTTATCATATAAATACCTTGCCCAACAACAGCTTGCTTCTTTCTCTGCCTATTCGGGTCCAGGAAGGCAATGTACTGATGAGAGTTTCTCTTTCAGTGCCCCCGCTTCTTACAAAAGAAGTATTCATCTTGACTCTTATCGAACTTGATCTTCCTGATCTGGCCCTACACTGATGTTCCAGCCTGAACTTGCACCTTCTTTATTTTCTTCTTCTTGTTCTTCTTTTCTTTCCTAAAGGGTCAAGAACTAGAAGACGAACCTCCCACTAAGTTCACCAACTCTTTATGGAGCTGGTGATCCTTCTCAAAGTTTTGAAGTAACCCCAGTAAGCCATAGTTGTTTACTTCAGGCTTTATCATTCTATAATGAATAAGGAAAGGGAGATAGGACTTTGACAGCGAGTTCAATATTGCATCTTTCCCAAGTTGTTCATGCAAGGAAAAGCCGAGTTTGCTCAAATGTTCTATCAGCTCAATCATATACAGTACATGATCAAAGATAGAGGCTTTGTCCTACATTCTGGCATTGAAGATGGTTCAACTAGTCTTATGCCTCTTAACATCATCGGGTGTGCCAAAAGAATCCTCCAATACTTTAAGCATTTCATTTGGTTGAGCTATGTTAAACCCATGACTGAACTTGTCGCTCATCATAGCCAGCATAATGCAGCACACCATGGTTCGATCACTAAGCCACTTTTGATAAGTGTCTCTGACTATTCCACGTGTATTGGCAGCTGGCTCCTCAGGTGCAGGATCCGTCAATACATATAGGATCCGTTCATGCTCCAGGACAATCTTCAACTTTCGATACCAACTATCAAAATTGGGTCCCACCAACTTATCATTATCCAACAATGATCGAAGTGATAGGGAAGTGTGCATGTCTACACAATGATAAACCAAAATCTAATTAGTAATTGATTCATTAAACCAAAAGATTTGGACTTTAATCAAAAGATTTCTTCCACTATTTTATTCGAATTAGTAGCCTCTACCTTCAATTCAAGAAATTATCCTAATTTTTTAGTGGATACTAGAATCCACGTAGACTGTACATGAGCCCAACTTTGGTTGGCCCATCCATGTACATCTAAGGGTCGGTTCATAACCAATTATTTTTCCAAATAATTTTTAGTAATTAAATTTTACCCCAGGCCTTGATCAGTTGACTTTGGCCTTCTCAGAAAAGGGTCCAGTTAGGTCCAACTATTAACATGACCATACTTGGCCCATCCAACCAATGAATGATCAAGCCCAACTTTGGTTGGCCCACCTGACCACCATTTAGAAAGATGTATCCAAGAGATCATATAATGAATGATAATTTCATCAATCGATAAGCACCAGGCCTTTGGGCCTCTAATGATTATCCAACTGATGGACTCATTATGATCCAGTTTAATGGGAGGCTATGATCTAGTTATCATATAAGTATTTCATTTTAGGAACCTAATAAATTTAGAGAATTTAATTTATGGAAGCGAGTAGGTCGAATTAACCAGCTTGTCATGATCCTCCCACTAACTTCACTAAGTCAGCTTAAGGGAGATCATTAATAGGCTGGTCTAGGAGCACCTAAATCAGTCAAACTAATTTACATAGCTAACATGGGTCAGCTTGAATAGTTAAGCGATCTAATCAAAACATAATCTCACCAAGAGGCCAGGTAAGTTTGATTAATGGAAGGGTCTGCCGGGCTTGTCTTAAACACCATCAGAAATGGTCAGGTAAGCAAGCTGCCAATTAAAAATCACTGATCTGGTTTATCTTAGACACCAACCGGTTTAATTAGTTTTAATTAGATCAACCTAACTGTTCATGCTAGACCGCATAGCCAAGAATCAAGTCCATCTTGGGTCTTGTTAAAGACATGGACTTGAATAACTACAACTATTGCAATTGATCTAGAGAATTCTTAACCTAATCTAAGACAACAATTGATTAGATTTAATCAATTCTCTAATTAAGTCCATTCTTTAATCTAACCCTAGGTCTAACCCAATTAATGGACCTAATCCCCACTAACCCATTAACCTAATGTGTTATGATTCATGTCATAGGATCTTCAATTTACAATCCTAGAACCTAATCAAACAACTTCTTAATTCTTAATTAAGTTTTGGTCTGAGGGTTGGGGTTTGGCTTTTTGAAAATAATTTTCATGTTTGTAAAATAATTTTACAACATGGTTCTATCAATCAAGTTGCATGTTTGATTCATAATCAATATGTAAGTAACATAAACATGAATCTACTTTAGATCTAATCTAAACAGATTCATGTAATTGAAATAGTTTTAATAATAATCAATCATAAATCTTTCTAGATCAAATCTAACATATTTATGAAGATTAAAATTAGATTAAAATATTTTTAATCAGATAATAAATTTTTTTAGATCTAATTTAAAATTTTATGATTAATATTTTAGATCAGCACATACTAGGACAACCTATTCACTGTTAGGGATAAACTTTACAGCAGGACAACCTTATGGCAATTCGTGCAATCTAAAATATTTTATTTTTAGATCTAAAATTATTTTAAATTTATTAAATTATAAATAAAATTAGATCAAATATAATAAATTAATGATTAGAGTCAGATCATCACGAACTAAGATAACCTATTCACTGTAAGGGGTGAACCTTACAGTAGGACAATCTTATGATAGTTCATGAGATCTAAATTTTTTTTTAATTTTAGATTTAAAAATTAGATTATAAATTAGATCTAATCTAAGAAATAATCTAAACATGCATAAAAATCATGTAATAACAACCTTGCTCTGATACCAATTGAAGGAACTAGATCTAGGGTTTTATAGGTAGATCTTGAAAACCTTTTCAAGATCTTACAGCGAAAGACTTAAATAAATTAAATATTTATTTAAATAAATATATAATATCTAAATCTTAGATCTATGACATGATCAAAGGATGATATTAAATCAAAAATTAAAATTAAATAAGAAAGTAATAGATTGATCAAATCAACCTAGATCTATACTACATCACATGCAAGTATAAAGTTAATAGATCAGATCCATTACCTAAGCAAGTTAGATGTTCTAACTTGCTGATCTGAGCTTGAGAATAAAGTCATGAGCTACATACATGTCCGGCCTCTAGGAGTCGTCCACATGAGCCTATGATCTCTGATCTGAAGTTTGATGCAGAAAATCAGCACAGCATGCTAGTACTGTAATGATCCTTCTTCGACAATCGATCCGATGCTCCCTTTTTTAAAATTTGGACTCTTCAAAATATGAGATGGAAGATGAGAGTTTACTGATCTGAGACTCTCTTAGAAAAACTCAAAAAAGGAGGAGAGATTGAAAATAAAAAAGCCCTAGAAGAAGACCCTCTTCTTCTTCTCTTTTCTTTTACCTAGACACCTAGTTTGGTGCCTATGGAACCCCCACGCCCAAGGATCCTCTTCCTCTAATTTTTGCACACCCCAAACCTCTCCCAAAGATCTATATTCTATGAAAATATTAGAATAAAATTCATCAAATAAATAGAGAAAAAAAAGATTCCAAGTTAGATCAAAATTCTAGACTAGAAATATCCAAACATGGAAAGTTGTTGGGGCGCCCAACCTTTGGGTGCCTCCTCCACAATTATTGGCATGGACTAGCAATGGAGGGCACACAAAAAAGAAGATTATTTTTATGGAATAAGAAAAGAATTAATTAAAAGAGAAAGTGGCACTCAAGGAAAGGTGTTTTGGTCAATAAGGATTCTATCTCATAGAATCCTAAGCAAAACTAACTCCTCTTTTGACTTGGTCTTCCAAAAAATTGCCCTATGAGTAAAGGAGGAGAGAAAGAGGGTATGAGAAGCCATGTAAGTGGAGAATTTTTACATAAGAAACAAAACAAAAAGGGCATGGGGCATGAGGATTAAGTAGTGCAAGTGATAGGAAGTCCTAGTCACACTAGGACTCCTATTTTGACTTGGTCAAACAAGATCTTTTAACCAAATAAAATTAAAATTAAATCAATCTAATTAAATAAAATTATAATTTATTTAAGAACTTAATTAAATTATATTAAATTAAATTTAATTCTAATTTATTTTTTAATCAAATTAAAAAATTGGATTAATCCGAATCCTAGTTAGACTAGGACTAGTTCTTCCTTACACTTGGCTTGTCCAATAAATCAATTAGACTTGATCCAATCAAGTTCAAATTAAATTATATTTAATTAGACTTAATCTCAACCTATTGGCTTAATCAAATTAAGCCAATTAGCAATCTAATTACTAATCGATCCTCCTACAATACTTGCACTAGGTTAAACACCAATCATATTGATTGTTTAACCCTAGAACGATTCTTAATCATTGATCAACCATTCGATCACATCGTAAGCTCTAATGTGTGTGACTTCATAGGTTCGAATTTAAGCTGGTAGCATAGGAATAAATTTTTATACTAATCGAAGTGACCATCTAGCAATGATACCTCACGATCGGATAGGTCGAAGGTATAGAACACCATCCTTAGAATCCATGCGGATATAGTTTCAATATAATTTATTTCCTTGGTCATAATGCTTGTAGGATATCTTAGAGTTTAACTATCAACTCTGATCAGGTTATCCACATTGTATTTTAAAATATCAAATCCACCCGATGGATTATCTTGGCCAAGATTTTGCTATATTGAAATATAGTGATACAGTCTTCTCCAACTCTTGAAGTGGTCAATTTCATCTTGACCACACTCCGACTTCGCAAGTACTTGGCTGCACCCAAAAACCTTCCATTGCTGATTTAGACATTTAGTTAGTCCAGTACCAAAGCATAATGAGTTGCTTGTAAATCACTGAGATGATCTCAGGTCTAAGGGATACTTATATCTATATTTCATCAGAGACATTCTCGACAGTAGAATGCTCTAGAATTGATCACGTTCAATGATGATGTATCCATACATCTCACCTGTATGCCTTATCAATGTCTCCACACTTCTTATTTAAGAGGACAATCAACCTATATGGCATATAGCAACCTATGCTCAATAGATACTGTTGTCCTAATTAACAGTCTATCATTTGATCATGAATAAATTTAAGAACTAATCGATAAATTCTCTCTTTATCAAAACTAAATAGTCCTAAGGACTTTATCACAATAATAGAGTTCATTAGATGATGTAAACTTATGATGAAAAAGATGTCAAAATATTTTTATTAATTAATAAATTAATTATAATTATAAAATAGCTTAATCGTCAATAGGCTGATGATTGACTTTGGAACATAATTTCCAATAGTCCAGAATTTGATTCGGGATTCGGATCATGATCATCTGGTAGGTCCGATTTTGATCTGGATCCTATTCGAGATTTGGTCTAGAATCCTATTCGGGATTCGATCTGGGATCCTATCTACTAATGACTTAATGCATGCTTCAATATAACCTTAAACTCCTATTCAAGAGTTGGTCATAGGGTCCCCAAAATGGACTCTGTGAACGATTCTTGGATGCCCCGATTTGGGTAGTTCAAAAATGCATCAATATTTTATTATTGTTATAGTGTTCTTTGTTCTATTATGAGAAATTCCATCATAATTATCTCATTTGTTCTTTGGGTACATATTAGATGTGGTTAATATATGATCCATCTATATTGTGTACTTGGAGAACTGTAAGAAGATGCTACCGGATTTTTTTTGGATTTGGAATAAAGAACAAAGCTATGGCAATAATAAAAGTGATGCATTTTTGAAAGAGATAGGACCACACCTATTAGAAAGAAGTTAGTGGAGTTAGAATTCATGAATAATTATTCTTTGTTGTCAGATGAATATCAACAAAAGTTGGATTAACATCAGAAATATTTTCTTGCCTGAATATCGAAATGGTGTTCGAGATTTTATTGAATTTGCATGGTGGAAGACTAATAGTGCCAGTTGGATAAAGTATCCATGCAAAAGATGTGTCAATATGGTATATCATCATATATCAGTTGTTGAGGAGCATCTGCTATATTTTGGTATGGACAAGAAGTATACTCGCTGGATATGGCATGGGGAGGGTGATCCGAATGAAGTTGTATATGATGATGATGATATTGAAAATGATATTGATGCTGCTGAATCAAAGAAACATGGTGGTATAAGTTCACTATTGGATGATTTAATCAGGGTGTTAGCTCAAATGTACCCATGAGTGCTAGTGTATCTCAAGGCAGTTCTGATCATGAATATAATATCAATGAGGTAGAAGAGACTTCTGATCAATTTGCAAAGCTTGTTCAGGATGCACTAGAGCTACTTTATCCAAATTGTGTGAAGTTCTCCAAGTTAAAGTTTTTGATAAAATTGCTTCATATTAAAACTATGAATCAATAGAGTCAAAAGTCTTTTAATCAAAATTTAACATTGATCAAAGCAGCTCTTTTCGATGGATCGACACTTCCAAAATCATATACTGAAGCAAAAACATATATATGGGAATTGGGACTTGGCTATATTCCTATACATGCCTACAAAAATGATTGTATATTATTTTACAAGTAGAACGAACAAGCAAATGAATATCCATAATGTGGTGAGCCTAGGTACAAAACTAATAATAGGAAAAGAAAGAAGATACATCATAAGATTTTAAGATATTTTTCATTGATTCCAAGACTTCAAAGGATATATATGTCCATAAAGATAGCTGAAGAAATGAGACAGCAACATGAACAGTGGGTTTCAGAGGAGAACATACTTAGCCATCTGGCTGACTTTGTAGCATAGAAAGACTTCAATGCAAAATATTCGATATTTGTGAGTGACCCGCGCAATATCCGGCTTGGTCTAGCGACAGATGAATTTAATCCTTTTGGTAATTTGAGTACTTCCTACAGCATGTGGCCTGTGATGCTAGTTGTGTATAATGTGTCACCTTGGAAATGCATGAAAGAGCTATTTATTTTTATGTCACTATTGATTTTGGGTCTGAAAACATCAGATAATAAAATTGATGTATATCTACGATCCTTAATCGATGATTTGAAGAAGCTATGGGAAAATGGAATACAGGCATATGATTCTGTCAGTCGAAGAAATTTTAAGTTGCATGCATTGATTTTATGGACCATAAATAATTTTCTTGCATATGGAAACTTATCTGGGTGGAGTACCAATGGATATCTAGCATGTCCAATATGCAATAAGGATACATCCTCCTTATATTTAAAGCATGAAAGGAAAATCTGTTTTATGGGTCATCGACGGTTTCTACCTACTAATCACTCTTGGAGCACTCGTTATAACCAATATTTTGATGGTAAGTCTGATCGATGTTTGCCACCTAAGGAGTTAAATGGATTGAAAGTTTTAGAACAACTTGAAGCCATTGGAAATATAAAATTTGAAAAATATTAGGTACTCGCAAGCAGAAGCATACTGAAGCTGAGCTGAATTGGATGAAGTGAAGCATATTTTTTGAACTACCATACTGGAAGCAGTTACTACTTTGTCATAACCTAGATGTGATGCACATTGTGAAGAATATTTGTGATAATGTCATCGGTACAGTATTGAACATCCTAAAAAAAATAAAAGATAATTCAAAAGCTCGTCTTGATTTGCAGGAAATGAAAATCCGGTCGGAGCTGCATTTAGTTCGTCAAGGTGATAAATTTTTTTATGCCACTTGCATGTTATTTACTTTTTTGGTGAGGAGAAGAAGAGTTTCTATGGATGGTTCAAAATTGTAAAGTTTTCTGATGCTTACACTTGAAATGTATCACAATGTGTTGGCAACAATGATGGCAATATCTCTAGCATGAAAAGTCATGACTCTCATGTGATGATGCAGTGCTTGCTTCATGTGGTGATGCATGGTTATCAAAGTGGTGATGTTCAAACTGCATTGATTGAGTTGGGAGTGTTTTTTTGATAACTGTGTTACCAAAAGTTGAAGATTAACTTAATCGAGAAGTTTGAGAAGGATATTGTGCTCATTCTTTGAAAGTTAGAAAAAATCTTTCCACCATCATTTTTTGATGTTACGGTGCACCTGGCTATTCATCTTCCAAAGAAAGCTCTTCTGACCAGCCTAGTACATTATCGGTGGATGTATCTTATTGAAAGGTAAAGAAATCATAATCTCTTTGATATATGAGTTGTATGTTTTAAATAAAGGAAAAATCCTAATTTTCTAGGATCAGGTTCGTTTAGATCTAATTGGATCGAGAGGCGTATTTCAAAAATTTTCTCTTAGATCATAATCAGATATGATATTTTCTAGATCTGATTTTATGATCTGATAAGAAAATTAAATTAAATTCAATCTAAATTAATGTTACCTTAATTTTGGGTAATCTAATTACCCGTTGATGATCTGCTGAATGCCTGAGGTTCTGGATTTAGCCATGCAAGCGCCTGTCCTTTACCGGTATCCACTCGGGCTGGATCTAGAGATCTTCTCCTTCTCTTTTTTTACTCCAAAAATTGGATCTGGATGTAATTTGGAGGATCTTCAAAACTTCTTCTGAAGATCATCCATCGTCTCTGCAGCAGTGCAACCTTCTTCTTTTTTCATCAGCCTTTTCTTGCCTGACTCGCACTAATCTGAAGCCCAACTGCCTTGGGCGTGGAGAGGAGCGAGAGGATTAGAAAGATGGCATGGAGGAGGGAGAGAAGCAGCCTTGGGGCATCGCTAGGAGAGAAGTCTATTAAAAGTGGACGTAGATAGGTCTTTATATAGATCCTACTGCGCCATGCAGTGCCACATAACCTCAGTCAATCACATTGCTTCGTTTAATTAGATATAAATCTGATTGATGGGATGACATCACCTGATCCAATCAAATGAGAGACCCATAGATTCATCCTAAGGTGGCACCTAAGACTGATCAAAGTCTATAGGTGAGGGTCACCTAGTTTGAATCCAAGAAGCAACCTGGAGTCCCATCTGTATGGGACTCCAAGCATCCCTATCCATAGGCGCACACCATCCTAGGCATGCACCCCTTCCTTTCCAATTTCTAGAGAGGGGACAAGCCACTATCTACTCTCCAATAAGTGCATGACATATAAGCAGATGTCCATGGGTCAATGATCAATGTTTGACAAAAGTCAAAGGACAAGAATTAGCATGTGATGAAAAATGGCAGGTGTTATCTTAAATTTATCTCATAAATTAAGACAACCATTTTCTAACTTGGACAAGCTCTAGTCAGACCAGGTAAAGGTACCTGAGTGAGCACAAACTCATTTGGCTTAGTCAACACAACTTTTAATGATAGAAAAAGGAGAATGTTAGGTTCAATCGTGTGCTAGCACGATATCCTTGAACCTAATTGAATCTAATTCGAATCAATTAAACTGGGTTAGTCCAATTGATGATATCCAGATCCAAACCCTTATTTGTGTGATCCAGTTAGGTTTAGCTCTGTATGGTAATGGGATATGTCATGATCTCCATCATCGACATCATCGAAACTCTTTTCGATGGATCAGAACTCTTCTGATTCAGACAACTAGAATGATCGATTATCTAAATCATTCTAATTGCTCCCAAAATCCACCAGTGACACCTAGCAGTATATGGTGGCAACCCATCAAAACTGAAGATGAACATCTTGATGCAGCTACTTGTGTGATAAAGTTCTTCTATCTATAGCCCCGATCAGATTAGGGTTAAGGTGAACTCGTCAAATCCTAATTTCTATCATATGATTTAATTATTCGATTCAAGTCCAATGTGAAAATCTTAATAGAAACTCTTTCTATTATTTCACTCTCTGCCATGGCCATGGGCTTATGGACTTGATTCTCATAATCATCATAGGGCTGCTCCTCATCCACCAAGGTAGATAGATTCCATCTTGGTGCAATCCAATTCCTACAATGAACATGCTATAGCCAACATACACCTTAGAATTTTGAATGGCTAGGAGATCGAGTCATGGTGCAGTCAAACTATAACACCCTCAAGATGAACTACCGATGAACCTTAGGTCAAAGAACCAGACACACCACTGCAGCTTCGAGTCAGTCATCGATGAGATGGTAAACTTCCTTATGACTACTCGAGGTAGTCACGCTCAGTGCCCTCATTCTCTAACGAGTACCTATACTCTCGCTCTGGTGTCTCTACACCATAGACTTAAGAATCTTCTACTATAAAGAAGCAATTAGACACTAACCTTCCGGATCAATTACCATCCTCATGATGATCCTACGGTCAAGAGCATTTTATAAGTTAATAATGAAAATTCTTATCTTAAATTTTCAACTCTTGAAAATAAGAATTATCATTACCATTAACTTAAAGGATGTATCACAGATACTAAATACACAAATATGATAGAAAATAATTCATTTTATTATTTATAGTCAAAATTATAATTTTGCCCCTAGAAGTGTATTACAAGTGTCAGCCAATTCTGGCTTCTAGGACAAACATATCTAACAAACTCCCACTTGACCTAAAGCTAATTGGCTATAAATCTATGTCCCATCTTCTCAAGGTGGGCTTTGATCTTCTGCTGGCCCAACGACTTTGTAAGTGGATCCACTGCATTATCTATGGAGTCAACTCTCTTGACCTTGATGTAACCTTTCTCGAGGTAATCGTGGATAAGGTGGTATCGCCGCTTGATGTGCTTGGATTTTTGGTGAGACCTTGGCTCCTTAGCAAGGGCTATGGCACCATTGTTGTCACAGTATAGAGGAATGGTATCTAATGGCATCACTCCAATCTCTACGACAAACATCTTGTAACAGAATGCCTCCTTTGCAGCTTTTGATGCAGCGATATATTCTACTTCCATGGTGGAATCAGCTATCACTGTCTACTTGGAACTTTTTTAACTAATAGCTCCACCATTGCACAAAAATAGACTCCCAGATGTCGACTTTTGATCATCTACATCGGACATAAAATCCGAGTCTGTATAACCCTAGACTTGGAGTTCTTAATTGCCAAAGACCAACAACATATCCTTAGTTCTTTTTAAGTACTTAACGATATATTTCACAGAAGTCTAGTGTTATTCACCTAGATTCAACTGATATCTGCTCGTGACACTCACGGCATGGGCTATATCTGGTCATGTACATAACATGGCACACATGAGGCTCCTTATTGCTGGAGCATAAGGGATCTTGCTCATGCATTCTATTTCCTTAGGTGTGCTAGGGCACATCTTCTTGGAAAGATGAATGCCGTGCCTAAAGGGTACTAAACCCCTCTTAGAGTTTTCCATACTAAACCTCTTTAGTACTTCCTCTATGTACATCTTCTATGAAAGTCCTAGCATCCTATTTGGTCTATCTCTATAGATCTTAATTTCCAGAATAAAGGATGCTTCTCCTAGGTCTTTCATGGAGAATTCTTTAGATAACCACATTTTAACTATGGTCAACATGGGAATATCATTCCCAATAAGGAGGATGTCATCCACATATAATACAACGAAGACAATGGTGCTCCCACTGACCTTTTTGAAGACACAAGGCTCCTCCTCATTTTTGATGAAATTAAATATTTTGATCACATCATTAAAATGAGTATTCCATCTTCAAGATGCTTGCTTAAGTCCATATATGGACTTTTGCAGTTTGCAAATCTTGTGATCATCATCACTGGATGTGAAACCTAGCGATCGTTCCATATAGATATCTTCCTCAAGATATTCATTTAGGAATGCCATTTTTAGGTCCATTTGCCATATTTCATAATCGAAATAGGCTACAACAGCAAGCAATGTGTGGATGGATTTTAGCATAGCAACTGGTGAAAAGGTATCCTGATAGTCAATGCCTTCGCGTTGACTATAACCCTTTGCCACTAATCTAGTCTTGAATGTCTCCACATTTCCATCTGCACCAATCTTTCTCTTGTAGATCCATTTACACACAATAGGTACTATACCTTTTGGAGAATCTACCAAGGTCCAAACTTGGTTTGAGTGCATCGAGTCAATTTCTGACTTCATTGCCTCTAACCATTTCTCAGAGTCGATATCTGATATCGCCTCATTATAGGTTTTGGGATCATAACCATGAACCCCATTACCTACAAAGAATATTTTCTCTACATCCTCTGAAATAGTATCTAAGTACCTCTCAGGAGGATGAAAAATCTTTTTCGATCTACGAGGTGGAGGAGGTAGTGTATTGATTGGCTTAACCTGATTTGGTTCCATTTGGTCCTTAGCTCATTGCTCTTGTGAGACTTTCTCTTCGAGCTTAATCTGCTTTCCAATGCCACCATCTTGAATAAATTATTTTTCAATAAAAATGGCATATCGACTCACAATCACATTGTGATCTTCTGGAATGTAGAAATAATATCCTAATGACTCTTTAGGATATCCTATGAATCGAGCTCTAAAGGACCTAAAGTCTAACTTGTCCGCTTGTTGTCTTTTGATATGAGCCGGACAACCCCAAATTCTAAGATGACTCAGACTTAGTTTCTTACCATGCCATATCTCATACAGTGTGGTAGGAATGGTTTTAGAAGGAACCCTATTCAGTAAGTATATTGCAGTTAACAAACAGTATCTTCGAAGAAAATTAGGAAGGTCTGTGTAGCTCATCATGGATCAGACCATATCTAATAGGATCTGATTCCTCCATTCTGAAACTCTATTAAGTTGAGGTATTCCTGATGGAGTTCATTGAGAGACAATGCCAATTCTCTTAAGATAGTCTAAGAATTTTTGACTAAGGTATTCACCTCCTCGATCTGATCGAAGAACCTTAATGAGTTTTCTAGTTAGCTTTTCTACTTTATGTCTGAACTCCTTAAACTTTTTAAAGGCTTCAGACTTATGTTTCATAAGCTATACATACCCATACCTAGATAAATCATCGGTAAAGATTATGAAGTAGACTAAGTTGCCTCTAGTCGGCATATCAAATGGGCTGCATGAAGGAAAATCCTAATTTTTCGGATCAGGTTCGTTTAGATCTGATCGAATCAAGAGATACATTTCAAAAATTTTTCTCTTTGATCCAAATCAGATCTGTGATATTTTAGATTTGATTCTTATTATTTTAATAATTAAAATAAAATCTAGATAAATTAAATTAAATTTAATTTATCTTGATGTAGGATAATCCTATTATCCGTTGATGATCCTATAAGCAGCGGAAGGTTCTGGATCTAGCCACGCAAGTGTTTGGCCTCTATCGGTATCCACTCAAGCTAGATCTAGAGATCCTCTTTTTTTCTATCACGTCTCCAAAAATTAGATCTAAATTTGATTTGGAGGATCTTCAAAAATACCTTTCGAAGATCAATAGTTGTCCTTTGCAGTAGCACAGCCTTCTAGCTTTCTATCGTCTTTCTCTTGCCTGGATCGCACCAACTGAAATCTCAAACTACTTTGGGCGTGGAGAGGAGAGGAAGAAGATGGGCTTGATGTGGAGGAGGAAGAGAGAGGCAGCCTTTTGGGGCATGGGAATTATCTTTTTTTTTAGTTTATTTATAGACTATGCATGATCTAACTCCTCTTCTTCCCAACCAATCATAACTCTTTGTGAAATCAGATCTAAATCTGATTAGTGGGAATAAAGTCCCTTGGATTCATCCTTAGATGGTGCCCAAGACCAGTCAAAGTTGGTTCTTAAGAGGAGCCTAATCGGAATCCAAAACGAAGATGGAGTCCCTATCCAATAGGGACTCCTGGGCGCCTCCTATTTGGGCGCACGCCACCCTTGGCATGCGCCCTCCTCCTTGCCAGTTTCTGGCAAGGGGACAAGCCCCCACCAGCTCTCTAATAGGTGCGTGACATGTGGACAAAAGTTAAAGTATCAATGATCAACATTTGACCAGTCAAAGGTCAACTTTTGCCCAAAGTCAAAGGACGAAAAAAAGCAGGTGACCAAAAATGGTAGGTATTGTCTTACAAAATAAGACAACCCTTTTCTAACCTAGACAAGCTCCAGTCAGATCAAGTGAAGGCCTCTGATTGAGCACAAACTCCTTTGGCTCAGTTAGGACAACTATTTTTGATAGTAAAAGAAGAACATTAGGTTTAATCGAGTGCTAGCACGATTTTTTTGAACCTAATTGAATTTCATTCAGATCAATTGAACTGAATCAGTTCAATTGATGATCACCAGATTCAAACCCTTGTTTGTGTGACCCAGTTAGGTTCAGTTCAGTATGGTAATGGGATATATCATGATCTCTATCATATCATCGACATAATCAAAATTTCTTTCGATGGAACAGAACTCTTCTGATTCGAACAGCTAGAATGATCGATCATCTAAATCATTCTAATTGCTCCCAAAATCCACCAATGACACCTAGCAGTATATGGTGGCAACCCATCAGAGTTGAATGCAAACCTCTTGGTGCAGCTACCTATGTGATTAAGTGCTCCCTATCTTGAGCTCCGATCAGATTAGGGTTAAGGTGAACTCGTCAAATCCTAGTTTCTGTCATATGATGTAATCATTTGATTCAAGTCCAATGTAAAAAGCTAAATAGAAACTCTTTTTATTATTTCACTCTACCATGGCCATGGGCTTTTGGACTTGATTCTCATGATCATCATAGGGTTTCTCCTCTACCATCGAGGTAGATAGATTCCATCTTGATGCAATCCAGTTCCTACAATGAACATGCTATAGCCAACATACACCTCAGGGTTCCGAATGGCTAGGAGATCGAGTTATGGTATAGTCAAACTATAACACCCTCAAGATGAACTGTCAATGCACCTCAGGTCAAAGAATCAGACACACCACTGCAACATCGAGTCAGTCATTGATGAGAAAGTAGACTTTCTTATGACTACTCGAGGTGGTCACGCTCAGTGCCCTCGTTCTCTAATGAGTACCTATACTCTCGCTCTGGTGTCTCCACACCATAGACTTAAGACTCATCTACTAAAGAGAAGTGATTATACACCAACCTTCCTGATCAATCACCATCCTCATGATGATCCTATGGTCGGGAGCATTTTATGAGTTAATAATGATTATTCATGTCTTAAATTTTCAACTCTTGAAAATTTGAATTATCATTACCATCAACTCAAAGGATGTATCACAAACACTAAATATATATATATGTGATAGAAAATAACCTATTTTATTGATTATAGTCAAAATTATAATTTTGCCCTTAGAAGTGTATTACAAGTGTCAGCCAATTCTGACTTCTAGAGCATATATATCTAACAATCTCCACTTGTCCTAAAGCCAATTGGCTACAAATCTAAGTCCCATCTTCTCAAGGTGGCTTCGATCTTCTGCTGGCCCAATGGCTTTGCAAGCGGGTCTACCACATTGTCTGTATAGTCGACTCTCTTGACCTCGACGTAACCATTCTCGAAGGTAATCGCGGATGAGGTGGTATCGCCGCTCAATGTGCTTGAATTTCTAATGAGACCTCAGCTCCTTAGCAAGGGCTATGGTGCCATTATTATCGTAGTACAGAGGAATGGCATCTGATGGCATTACTCTAATTTCTACAGCGAACTTCTTGTACTAGAATGCTTCCTTCGTAGCCTCTGATGCAGCGATATATTCTACTTCCATGGAGGAATCTGCTATCACGATTTGCTTGAAATTCTTCCAACTGATAGCACCACCATTGCACACAAACAGACTCCCAGATGTCGACTTTCGATCATCTACATCGGACATGAAATCCGAGTCTGTGTATCCCTGGACTTGAAGTTCTTCATTACCAAAGACCAACATCATATCCTTAGTTCTTCTTAAGTACTTAAGAATACATTTCATAGAAGTCTAGTGTTCTTCACCTAGATTTGACTGATATCTGCTTGTGACACTCACAGCATGGGCTATATCAGGCCGTGTACATAGCATGGCATACATGAGGCTCCCTATTGCAGAAGCATAAGGGATCTTGCTCATGCGTTCTATTTCCTCAGGTGTGCTGGGGCACATCTTCTTGGAAAGATGAATACCATGTTTGAAGGGTATTAATCCCCTCTTAGAGTTTTTCATACTAAACCTCTTTAGTACTTTCTCTATGTACATCTTCTATGAAAGTTCTAGCATCCTATTCGGTCTATCCCTATAGACCTTAATTCCTAGAATAAAGGATGCTTCACCTAGATCTTTCATGGAGAATTTCTTGAACAACCATATTTTGACTGTCGTCAACATGAGAATATCATTCCCAATAAGGAGGATGTCATCCACGTACAATACGAGGAAGACAACAGCGCTCCCATTGACCTTTTTGAAGACACACGATTCCTCTTCATTTTTGATGAAACCAAATGTTTTGATCACATCATTGAAATGAGTGTTCCAGCTCCGAGATGCTTGCTTAAGTCCATATATGGACCTTTGCAGCCTGCAAACCTTATGATCAGTATCACTAGATGTGAAACCTAGCGGCTATTCCATATAGATATCTTCCTCAAGATAACCATTTAAGAATGCCATTTTTACGTCCATTTGTCATATTTCATAATCGAAATAGGCTACAACGGCAAGCAATATGCGGATGGATTTTAGCATAGCCACTGGAGAAATGGTGTCCTAATAGTCAATGCCTTCACATTGACTATAACCTTTTGCTACTAGTCTAGCCTTGAATGTCTTCACATTCCCATTTGCACCAATCTTTCTCTTGAAGATCCATTTACATCCAATAGGTACTATACCTTCTAGTGGATCTACCAAGGTCCAGACTTAGTTTGAGTGCATCGAGTCAATTTCTGACTGCATTACCTCTAGCCATTTCTTAGAGTCAATATCTGATATCATCTCATTGTAGGTTTTTGGATCATCACCATAAGCACCATTACCTACGAGGAACATTTTCTCTACTTTCTCTTAAATAATACCTAAGTATCTTTCAGGGCGACGGAAAACTCTTTCCGATCTACGAGGTGGAGGAGGTAGTGTTCTTATTGGCTCAACCTGATTTGGTTCCAATTGGTCCTTAGCTCGTTGTACTTGTGAGACTTTCTCATCAAGCTTAATCTACTTTCCAATGCTGCTATCTTGAATAAACTATTTTTCAAGAAAGATGGCATGTCGACTCACAATCACATTGTGGTCTTCTGGAATGTAGAAATAGTATCCTAATGACTCTTTAGGATATCCTATGAATCAAGCTCTGAAGGACCTAAACTCTAACTTGTCCACTTGTTGTCTTTTGACATGAGCCGGATAACCCCAAATTCTGAGATGACTTAGACTTGGTTTTTTACCGTGCCATATCTCATACGGTGTGGTAGGAACGGTTTTAGAGGAAACCCTATTCAGTAGATAAGTTGAAGTTAACAATGAGTGTCTCCAAAGAAAATTAGGAAGATCTATGAAGCTCATCATGGATCAGACCATATCTAATAGAGTTTAATTTCTCCGTTCTAAAATCTTGTTGAGTCGAGGTATTTCTGATGGAGTCCATTGAGAGACTATGCCATTTTCCTTGAGATAGTCTAGGAATTCCCAGCTAAGGTATTCACCTCCTCGATCTGATCGAAGAACCTTAATGAATTTTTCAATTTATTTTTCTACTTCATGTCTGAATTCTTTGAACTTTTCAATCATAATGATTAATAATGATTATTCATGTCTTAAATTGATAGTAAAAGAAAATTTGATAAATTTTATTCGATTGAACCTAACGTTCTTCTTTTCGATTGATAGTCGGGAGCATTTTATGAGTTAATAATGATTATTCATGTCTTAAATTTTCAACTCTTGAAAATATGAATTATCATTACCATCATCTCAAAGGATGTATCACAGACACTAAATACACATATGTGATAGAAAATAATCCATTTTATTGATTATAGTCAAAATTATAATTTTGCCCTTAGAAGTGTATTACAAGTGTCAGTCAATTCTAGCTTCTAGGGCATATATATCTAACACCGCACACATCAGTATGTACTAGGGCAAGAAGATCCGTGGCCCTTTCTCCATGTCCTACAAATGGGAGCTTAGTCATTTTGCCATGAAGATAGGATTCACAAATTGGATATGACTCAGAAGTTAACGAACTCAATAGCCTAATTTTCTTCAATTTGTTAACCCTATCTTCTACTATATGACCTAATCTTAGGTGCCATAGTACCTATCATTATGACTATCCCTAGGAAGTTTTGATTTTATGGCATTCACATTTTGCTCGAAACTAAAAATAGATACATCAACATATAACAGGTAAAGACCATTAATAAGAAAACCACTTGCAATTTTACTAATTATATAGCCTTCTAATGCAAGGCAAGAAATAGAAATCAAATTCCTACTTGCTACAGGCACATAATAACAGTCTTTTAATACTAAGTCTAAACCAGATGGTAGTCGAAGAGGGTATGTTCCCACGGCCATGGTAGCAACTCTTGCTCCATTTCCAATGCACAAGATCATCTCACCATCCCTCAGCCTCCTGCTATCCTCAAGACCCTGCATAGAAGTGCACAAGTGAGCATAAAACCTGAGTCAAGCACCCAACTGGATGCAGAAGAAATTATAAGGTTAGACTCAATAACGAGCATACCTCCAGAAAGATCTGCCTCCTTCTTCTTTAGGGTGGCCAGATAAGTAAGGCAGTTCTACTTTTAGTGGCCATCATTATTGCAATGGAAACACTTTCCTTTATCAGCGGTCTTCTTCTTTAGCTCTATCTTTTTCTTCTTTCCTCCTTCTACCGTCTGTTTTTTCACAAACTTCTTCTTCTTTCCAAAAGACTTTCTCTTAGAAGAAGTCTGTTCCATAGCAAGTACTGAGCCTTTAGAACCTTTCATAGAAAGCTCAGCAGTAACCAGCATGTTCATAAGTTCGGCCAAGGAATTTTGAAGTTTATGCATATGGTAGTTCATGATAAACTGCCCATACGCATTAGTCAAGGATTACAGAATTATATCATTCTGCAAATCTATGTCCAACCTTACTTTGAGCTTCTCAAGCTCTTCCATGTCCTTGATCATCATCAGACAATGATCTTGGACTGACTACCCATCACGCATCTTAGCCTTGAACAGTTGTTTAGTGACTTGATACTTGGCTGCGCAACTCTGTTCACCAAACATCTCCTATAGGTGAGCCAACATTTGGTGAGCAGTGCTGATATCTTCATGTTAGCACTGAAGTTCATCAGACATCGAGCCCAACATATAGTATCTAGCCTTGTTATCATCGTTTGTCCACTTATCCAGAGACGCTCCCTGCTCAGCGGATGGACGAGCTGGTAAGATGGGAGGGTCTTGGTCGAATACATGAGTTAACTTCTTAAAACTCAAAATGATTTTAAAGTTCTGGAGCCAATCCTTATAATTTGGTTCGATCAGTCTATGGTTGTCCAGAATTCGTGCTAGTGGATTTGATGCAAACATTTTCCTATAGAGAGTCAAAGTTTCTGGTTAGATACTGTAATTAAGACTTAACCAATTTATTTAAAAAATTTTATTTTTAAATAAATTAGCTCCCATTATTTTTTTGGATCCCTACACTCTCTCTGTAGAGATGCAAAAATCTTTACGATTACTAATTTTTAGTGGGTGGTGCGGTCCCACCGACTGACTCATCACCTCACCTAATAGTTATTGGTGATTGGTTAGCTAATGAGTGAACAACTCTTGTTCAATGATTCTCTAATCATGATGCATCCAATCTTGGTCTATAATTCATGAATCTCATCGTGTTCGGAATATTGATCAACTACTTAGTTAAGTCAGACCCATCATTTGCATAGATTAGATTTCTAATTGAGTCTCTCACCATATCCAAAATATTGAGCCCAATCCATCCTCTAGCCTGTAGCATCCAATGCCTAATAGACATGGTTGCATCTTTCCAGTGCAACCGAGGCACTGTAACTAGTCAAGAACAATCAACCCCAGGAATGGCCCGCACATCTACAATGGTGGAAGACCTTAGACTTAATATTTTCTTAGGGAGATTTGATTTAGGTCTCATTAAACTAGACTTGACATAGTCATAACTATTATGACTAACCTAGTACATGGGTTAACTCGAATTATTGGCCACCTTAGATCAGAATTGAGTCAACAATCTTGGCCAGGTAAGTGAGATCGGTGGAAGGGATATGCCATTAACTTGACAAGAATGCATTCGAATCAAGTAGCTCTCAATTAAAATCCAGTCGATCGTATTTGCCAAACTTACCTTAGACACCAAATTCTTGAGCCAGAACTAATCGGGTTAGCCTACAAACCAGACTCTAACCACTGAGCCTAATTAGGTCTTAGCTTGATCGATCACTCACGTCACACGATCTTGACCCAGACTTAATTCTATTAGGCTGGTTAATTTAAGCATTATTGATCCCATCTAACCAACTCTTGATTCGGTTTGATCAACCGCTAGACCTAATTGAGCTACCCAAGTTCAAATCCAATTTTATGAACATGTCTTAGATCTGAAAATTCTCAATTTTAGACCTAATATGTTTCATATTCTTAATTTTTAATTAAGTTTAGGATTCAAAAATAAAACATGCAAATAAGATCCTAGGGTTTCAGGATCTAGAGTTTTGCAAAAAGTAAGTTTTCAATTTCTGATTAAGGACAAATGCGTAGCACCCCTACACATCATAAGAACATCCCATCAAATGGGAGGAGAGGGTCTTTAAGTCCTACTTTATTCTTATGATCGGACGACCAAGGAGAACGCCTTAATCAGAAATACAACTAATCTACAAAAACTAATTAGATCTAAGCATATATCACATATAAGAAAATTGATCTAATCAAAACATATTTTACATACATCTCATGTATCATGCATGCATATTTTTTAGATCTAAATTATCTCATAATCATCTAAAAAATTAAGTTTAAATTTGATCTTATCAAACAAAATTTAATCTAGACCTCATTGTAAAACTATTCTAGAACTAGTCTAAACATGTAACTATCATATCTCATATGGACAAATTAAATTAAATTTATTTTTTATATTTAGATCTAATTATAATATTTATAAGATCAAAAAATAGTAAATAAATAGATCTAAAAATTATATTTAATTAAATAAAAATTATGATTATACTAGACTACACATAGAATAATTCTATTCCTAATCTAGTTATGTATCTCATATATATTAGATCTAGATTAATTAATTTTAATTTTTTAATTTTTTAATTTTAGATCTAATCATATCTTGTGTGATATTTGAAATCATAAATTTATTAGATTAAATTAGATGTAAATAAATTTTATAAGAACCTAGCTTTGATTCCAATTGGAGGAAAAATCCTGATTTTTTGGGGTCAGGTTCGTTTAGATCTGATTGGATCGACAGGCATATTTCAAAAATTTTCTCTTAGATCCTAATCAGATCTAACATTTTTTAGATTTAATTTTATAATCTGATAAAAAAATTAAATTAAATTAAATTTAAATTAATTTTATCTTGATTCTGGGTAATCTAATTACCCATTGATGATCTGCTGAATGCCTGAGGTTCTAGATCTAGCCACACAAACGCCTGGCCTCTACCGATATCCACTCAGGCTAGATTTGGTGATCTTCTTCTTCTCTTTCTTTACTCCAAAAATTAGATCTAGATCTGATTTAGAAGATCTTCAAAACTTCTTCTGAAGATCATCCATCGTCTCTGCAGCACTGCTGCCTTCTTCTTTTTTTGTCAGCCTTTTCTTGCCTGACTCGCACTAATCTGAAGCCCAACTACCTTGGGCATGGAGAGGAGAGAGAGGATCAGAAAGGTGGCATGGAGTAGGGAGAGGAGCAGCCTTGGGGCATGGCTAGGAGAGAAGTCTATTAAAAGTGGGTGCAGATAGGTCTTTATATAGACCCTACTGCGCCATGCAGTGCCACATCACCCCGGCCAATCACATTGCTTCATTTAATCAGATCTAAATCTGATTGGTGGGATGACATCACCTGATCCAATCAGATGAGAGACCCATAGATTCATCCTAAGGTGGCGCCTAAGACTGGTCAAAGTCTATAGGTGAGGGTCACCTAGTTTGAATCCAAGAAGCAACCTGGAGTCCCATCCGTATGGGACTCCAGGCATCCCTATCCATGGGCGCACGCCATCCTAGGCATGCACCCCCTTTCTTTCCAATTTCCAAAGAGGGGACAAGCCCCTATCTACTCTCCAATAAGTGCATGACACATGGGCAGATGTCCAAGGGTCAAAGGTCAACGTTTGACCAAAGTCAAAGGACAAGAATTAGCAGGTGACGAAAAATGGCAGGTGTTGTCTTAAATTTATCTCATAAATTAAGACAATCCTTTTCTAACTTGGACAAGCTCTAGTCAGACTAGGTAAAGGTACCTGAGTGAGCACAAACTCATTTGGCTCAGTCGAGACAACTTTTAATGATAGAAAAAGGAGAATGTTAGGCTCAATCGTGTGCTAGCACGATTTTCCTTGAACCTAATTGAATCTAATTCAAATCAATTGAACTGGATTAGTCCAATTGATGATATCCAGATCCAAACCTCTTGTTTGTGTGATCCTAGTTAGGTTCAGTTCTGTATGGTAATGGGATATGTCATGATCTCCATCATCGACATCATCGAAACTCCTTTCGATGGATCAGAACTCTTTCTGATTCAGACAACTAGAATGATCGATCATCTAAATCATTCTAATTGCTCCCAAAATCCACCAGTGACACCTAGCAGTATATGGTGGCAACCCATCAAAACTGAAAATGAACCTCTCGGTGCAGCTACTTGTGTGATTAAGTTCTTCTATCTTGAGCCCCGATCAGATTAGGGTTAAGGTGAACTCGTCAAACCCTAATTTCTATCATATGATTTAATCATTCGATTCAAGTCCGATGTGAAAACCTTAATAGAAACTCTTTCTATTATTTCACTCTCTGCCATGGCCATGGGCTTATGGACTTGATTCTCATGATCATCATAGGGCTGCTCCTCATCCACCGAGGTAGATAGATTCCATCTTGGTGCAATCCAATTCCTACAATGAACATGCTATAGCCAACATACACCTCAGGATTCCGAATGGCTAGGAGACTCGAGTCATGGTGTAGTCAAACTATAACACCCTCAAGGTGAACTACCGATGCACCTCAGGTCAAAGAACCAGACACACCACTGCAGCTTCGAGTCAGTCATCGATGAGAAGGTAGACTTCCTTATGACTACTCGAGGTGGTCACGCTCAGTGCCCTCGTTCTCTAACGAGTATCTGTACTCTCGCTCCGGTGTCTCTACACCATAGACTCAAGACTCATCTACTATAAAGAAGTGATTGTACACTAACCTTCGGAATCAATCACCATCCTCATGATGATCCTACGGTCAGGAGCATTTTATGAGTTAATAATGAAAATTCATGTCTTAAATTTTCAACTCTTGAAAATAAGAATTATCATTACCATTAACTCAAGGGATGTATCACAGACACTAAATACACATATATGATAGAAAATAATTCATTTTATTATTTATAGTCAAAATTATAATTTTGCCCCTAGAAGTGTATTACAAGTGTCAGCCAATTCTGGCTTCTAGGGCACACATATCTAACAAACTCCCACTTGACCTAAAGCCAATTGGCTACAAATCTAAGTCCCATCTTCTCAAGGTGGGCTTCGATCTTCTGCTGGCCCAATGGCTTTGTAAGCGGATCCGCCGCATTGTCTATGGAGTCGACTCTCTTGACCTCGACGTAACCCTTCTCGAGGTAATCGTGGATGAGGTGGTATCGCCGCTCGATGTGCTTGGATTTTTGGTGAGACCTCGGCTCCTTAGCAAGGGCTATGGCGCCATTGTTGTCGCAGTACAGAGGAATGGCATCTGATGGCATCACTCCAATCTCTATGGCAAACTTCTTGTACCAGAATGCCTCCTTTGCAGCTTCTGATGCAGCGATGTATTCTGCTTCCATGGTGGAATCTGCTATCACTGTCTGCTTGAAACTTTTTCAACTGACAGCTCCACCATTGCACACAAATAGACTCCCAGATGTCGACTTTCGATCATCTACATCGGACATAAAATCCGAGTCTGTATATCCCTGGACTTGGAGTTCTCCATTACCAAAGACCAACAACATATCCTTAGTTCTTCTTCAAGTACTTAAGGATACATTTCACAGAAGTCCAGTGTTCTTCACCTGGATTCGACTGATATCTGCTCGTGACACTCACAGCATGGGCTATATCAGGTCGTGTACATAACATGGCATACATGAGGCTCCCTATTGCTGAAGCATAAGGGATCTTGCTCATGCATTCTATTTCCTCAGGTGTGCTAGGGCACATCTTCTTGGAAAGATGAATGCCATGTCTGAAGGGTACTAAACCCCTCTTAGAGTTTTCCATACTAAACCTCTTTAGCACTTCCTCTATGTACATCTTCTGTGAAAGTCCTAGCATCCTATTCGGTCTATCTCTATAGACCTTAATTCCTAGAATAAAGGATGCTTCTCCTAGGTCTTTCATGGAGAATTCTTTAGATAACCACATTTTAACTATGGTCAACATGGGAATATCATTCCCAATAAGGAGGATGTCATCCACGTACAATACGAGGAAGACAACAGCGCTCCCACTGATCTTTTTGAAGACACATGGCTCCTCCTCATTTTTGATGAAACCAAACATTTTGATCACATCATTAAAATGAGTATTCCAGCTCCGAGATGCTTGCTTAAGTCCATATATGGACCTTTGCAGCTTGCAAACCTTGTGATCATCATCACTGGATGTGAAACCTAGCGGCTGTTCCATATAGATATCTTCCTCAAGATATCCATTTAAGAATGCCATTTTCACGTCCATTTGCCATATTTCATAATCAAAATAGGCTGCAACAGCAAGCAATGTGCGGATGGATTTTAGCATAGCTACTGATGAAAAGGTATCCTGATAGTCAATGCCTTCGCATTGACTATAACCTTTTGCCACTAATCTAGCCTTGAATGTCTCCACATTTCCATCTGCACCAATCTTTCTCTTGTAGATCCATTTACACCCAATAGGTACTATACCTTCTGGTGGATCTACCAAGGTCCAGACTTGGTTTGAGTGCATCGAGTCAATTTCTGACTTCATTGCCTCTAACCATTTCTCGGAGTCGATATCTGATATCGCCTCGTTATAGGTTTTGGGATCATCACCATGAACCCCATTACCTATGAGGAATATTTCTCTCTACATCCTCTGAAATAGTACCTAAGTACCTCTCAGGGGGATGGAAAATCCTTTCGATCTACGAGGTGGAGGAGGTAGTGTATTGATTGGCTTAACCTGATTTGGTTCCATTTGGTCCTTAGCTCGTTGCTCTTGTGAGACTTTCTCATCGAGCTTGATCTGCTTTCCAATGCCGCTATCTTGAATAAACTATTTTTCAAGAAAGATGGCATGTCGACTCACAATCACATTGTGATCTTCTGGAATGTAGAAATAATATCCTAATGACTCTTTAGGATATCCTATGAATCGAGCTCTAAAGGACTAAAGTCTAACTTGTCCGCTTGTTGTCTTTTGACATGAGCCGGACAACCCCAAATTCTGAGATGACTCAGACTTGGTTTCTTACCATGCCATATCTCATACGGTGTGGTAGGAACAGTTTTAGAAGGAACCCTATTCAGTAAGTATATTGCAGTTAACAAACAGTATCTCCAAAGAAAATCAGGAGGTCTGTGAAGCTCATCATGGATCGGACCATATCTAATAGGATCCGTTTCCTCCATTCTGAAATCCCGTTGAGTTGAGGTATTCCTAGGTGGAGTCCATTGAGAGACTATGCCATTTTTCTTGAGATAGTCCTGAAATTTCCCGACTAAGGTATTCACCTCCTCGATCTGATCGAAGAACCTTAATGGGTTTTCCAGTTTGCTTTTCTACTTCATGTCTGAATTCTTTGAACTTTTCAAAGCTTCAGACTTGTGTCTCATAAGATACACATACCCATACCTAGATAAATCATCGGTAAAGATTATGAAGTAGACTAAAGTTGCCTCTAGCCGGCACATCAAATGGGCCGCACACATCAGTATGTACTAGGGCAAGAAGATCCGTGGCCCTTTCTCCATGTCCTACAAAAGGGAGCTTAGTCATTTTGCCATGAAGACAGGATTCATAAGTTGGATATGACTCAGAGTCAATAGACTCAATAGATCAGTTTTCTTCAATTTGTTAACCCTATCTTTTGCTATATGACCTAATCTTAGTTGCCATAGATACCTATCATTATGACGATCCCTAGGATATTTTGATTTTATGGCATTCATATTTTGCTCGAAATTAGAAATAGATACATCAACTTATAACTAATAAAGATCGTTAATAAGGAAACCACTTGCAATTTTACTAATTACATAGCCTTCTAATACAAGGCAAGAAACAGAAATCAAATTCCTGCTTGCTGCAGGCACATAATAATAATCTTTTAATACTAAGTCTAAATTAGATGGTAATCGAAGAGGGTATGTTCCCACATGGCCACGACAGCAACTCTTGCTCCTATTTTCGATGTGCAGGATCATCTCACCATCCCTCAGCCTCCTGCTATCCTTAAGACCCTACATAAAAGTGCACAAGTGAGCACTAGAACCAGAGTCAAGCACCCAATTGGATGTAGAAGAAACCGTAAGGTTAGACTCAATAACGAGCATACCTCCAGAAGGACCTACCTCCTTCTTCTTTAGGGTGGCCAGGAAAGTAGGACAGTTTTGCTTTCAGTGGCCGTCATTGTTGCAATGGAAATACTTTCCTTTGTCAGCGGCCTTCTTCTTCAGCTCTGCCTTTTTCTTCTTTCCTCCTTCCACCTTCTGCTTTTTCACAATCTTTTTCTTCTTTTCAAAAGACTTTTTCTTGGAAGAAGTTTGTTCCATAGCAAGTACTGAGCCTTTAGAACCTTTCATGGAAAGCTCAGAGGTAACCAGCATGTTCATAAGTTCGGTCAAGAAATTTTGAAGTTTATGCATATGGTAGTTCATGATAAACTATCCATATGCATTAGTTAAGGATTGCAAAATTATATCATTCTGTAGATCCAAGTCTAACCTCACTTCGAGCTTCTCAAGCTCTTCCATGTCCTTGATCATCATCAGACAATGATCTTGGACTGACTGCCCATCATGCATCTTAGCCTTGAACAGTCGTTTAGTGACTTGATACTTGGCTGTGTGACTCTGTTCACCAAACATCTCCTATAGGTGAGCCAACATTTGGCGAGCAGTGCTGATATCTTCATGTTGGCATTGAATTTCATCAAACATCGAGCCCAACATGTAGTATCTGGCCATGTTATCATCATTTGTCCACTTATCCAGAGATGCTCTCTGCTCAGCGGATGGATGAGCTGGTAAGGTGGGATGGTCCTGATCCAATAAATGTGTTAACTTCTCGAAACCCAAAATGATTTTGATGTTCTAGAGCCAATCCTTGTAATTTGGTCCGATCAGTCTATAGGTGTCCAGAATTCATGCTAGTGGGTTGGATGCAGACATTTTCCTATGGAGAGTCAAAGTTTCTAGTTAGATACTGTAATTAAGACTTAACCAATTTATTTAGAGATTTTAATTTTTAAATAAATTAGCTCCCACTATTTTCTTGGATCCCTATACTCCCTCTGTAGAGATGCAAAAATCTCTATAATTACTGATTTCTAATGGGTGGTGCAGTCCCACCGACTGACTCATCACCTCACCTAATAGTTATTGATGATGGGTTAGCCAATGAGTGAACAACTCTTGTTCAATGATTCTCTAATTATGATGCATCCAATCTTGATCTCTAATTCATAAATCTCACCATGTTCGGAATATTGATCCACTCCTTAGTTAAGTCAGACCCACCATTTGCATAGATTGGATTCCTAATTGAGTCACTCACCGTATCCAAAATATTGAGCCCAATCCATCCTCCAGCCTGTAGCATCCAATGCCTAATAGACATGGTTGCATCTTTTCAGTGTAACTGAGCCACTGTAATCAGTCGAGAACAATCAACCCCAGTAAGGGCCCGTACATCTACAATTGTAGAAGACCTTAGACTTAATATTTTCTTAGGAAGATTTGATTTAGGTCTCATTAAACAAGACTTCACATAGTCATAACTATTATGACTAACCTAGTGGCATGGGTTAGCTCGAATTATTGGCCACCTCAGATCAGAACTAAGTCAACAAATATGGCCAGGTAAGTGAGACCGGGGAAAGGAATATGCCATTAACTCGACAAGAACGCATTCGAGTTGAGTAGCTTCCAATTAAAAATCAATCGATCGATTTGCCAAACTTACTTTAGACACCAAATTGTTGGGCCAGAACTAATCAGGTTATCCTATAATCCAGACTCTAACCACTGATCCTAATTAGGTCTTAGCTTGATCGATCACTCACGTGACTTGATCTTGACCTAGACTTAATCCTATTAGGCTGGTCAATTTAAGCATTATTGATCCCATCTAACCAACTCTTCATTCGATTTGATCAACCGCTAGACCTAATTGAGCTACCCAAGTCCGAACCCAATTTTATGAACATGTCTTAGATCTGAAAATTCTCAATTTTAGACTTGATATGTTTTATATTCTTAATTCTTAATTAAGTTTAGGATTCAAAAATAAAACATACAAATAAGATCCTAAGATTTTAGGATCTAGGGTTTTGCAGAAAGTAAGTTTTCAATTTTTGATTAAGGACGAACGCGCAGCACCTCTACACATCATAAGAAGACTCCATCGAATGAGAGGAGAGGGTCTTTAAGCCCTACTTTATTTTTATGACCGAACGGCCAAGGGGAATGCCTTAATCTGAAATACAACTAATCTACAAAAACTAAATTAGATCTAAGCATATATCACATATAAGAAAATTAATCTAATTAAAATATATTTTGCATACATCTCATGTATCATGCATGAATGTTTTTCAGATCTAAATTATCTCATATCATCTAAAAAATTAAGTTTAAATTTGATCTTATCAAATAAAATTTAATCTAGACCCTATTGTAGAACTATTCTACAACTAGTCTAAACATGCAACTATCATATCTCATATAGATAAATTAAATTAAATTTATTTTTTATTTTTAGATCTGATTATAATATTTATAAGATCAAAAAATAGTAAATAAATAGATTTAAAAATTATATTTAATTAAATAAAAATTATGATTATACTAGACTACACAGAATAATTCTATTCCTAGTCTAGTTATGTATCTCATACATATTAGATCTAGATTAATTAATTTTAATTTTCTAATTTTCTAATTTTAGATATAATCATATCTCATGTGATATCTAAAATCATAAATTTATTAGATTAAATCAGATGTAAATAAATTTTATAAGAACCTGACTCTGATACCAGTTGGAGGAAAAATCCTGATTTTTCGGGATCAAGTTCGTTCAGATCTGATTGGATCGAGAGGCGTATTTCAAAAATTTTCTCTTAGATCCTAATTAGATCTGACATTTTCTAGATCTAATTTTATGATCTAATAAAAAAATTAAATTAAATTAAATCTAAATTAATTTTATCTTGATTCTGGGTAATCTAATTACCCGTTGATGATCTGCTGAATGCCTGAGGTTCTGGATCTAGCCATGCAAACGCCTGGCCTCTATCGGTATCTACTCAAGCTGAATCTAGAGATCTTCTCCTTCTCTTTTTTTACTCTAAAAATTAGATCTAAATCTAATTTGGAGGATCTTCAAAGCTTCTTCTGAAGATCATCCATCGTCTCTGCAGCAGTGCTGCCTTCTTCCTTTTTCGTCAGCCTTTTCTTGCTTGACTCGTACTAATCTGAAGCCCAACTACCTTGGAAGTGGAGAGGAGAGAGAGGATTAGAAAGGTGACATGGAGGAGGGAGAGGAGCAGCCTTGGGGCATGGCTAGGAGAGAAGTCTATTAAAAGTGGGTGCATATAGGTCTTTATATAAACCCTACTGCGCCATGCAGTGCCACATAACCCTGGCCAATCACGTTGCTTCATTTAATCAGATCTAAATCTGATTGATGGAATGACATCACCTGATCCAATCAGATGAGAGACCCATAGATTCATCCTAAGGTGGTGCCTAAGGCTGATCAAACTCTATAGGTGAGGGTCACCTAGTTTGAATCCAAGAAGCAACCTAGAGTCCCATCCGTATGCGACTCCAGACATCCCTATCCATAAGCGCACGCCATCCTAGATGTGTACCCCTTTCTTTTCAATTTTCAAAGAGGGGACAAGCTCCTATCTACTCTCCAATAAGTGCATGACACATGGACAGATGTCCAAGAGTCAAAGGTCAATGTTTGACCAAAGTCAATGGATAAGAATTAGCAGATGACGAAAAATGGCAGATGTTATCTTAAATTTATCTCATAAATTAAGACAATCTTTTTTTGATCTGGACAAGCTTCAGTCAGATCAGGTAAAGGTACCTGAATGAGCACAAGCTCATTTAGCTCGGTCGAGATAACTTTTAATGATAGAAAAAGGAGAATGTTAGGTTCAATCATGTGCTAGCACGATTTTCTTGAACCTAATAGAATCTAATTCAAATTAATTGAACTAGGTTAGTCCAATTGATGATATGCAAATCCAAACCCTTGTTTGTGTGATCCAGTTAGGTTCAGCTCTGTATGGTAATGGGATATATTATGATCTCCATCATCGACATCATCGAAACTTCTTTCTATGGATCAGAACTCTTCTGATTCAGACAACTAGAATGATCGATCATCTAAATCATTCTAATTGCTCCTAAAATCCACCAGTGACACTTAGCAGTATATGGTGGCAACCCATCAAAACTGAAGATGAACCTCTCGGTGCAGCTACTTGTGTGATAAAGTTCTTCTATCTATGGCCCCAATCAGATTAGGATTAAGGTGAACTCATCAAATCCTAATTTCTATCATATGATTTAATCATTCGATTCAAGTCTGATGTGAAAACCTTAATAGAAACTCTTTCTATTATTTCACTCAGTGCCATGGCCATGGACTTATGGACTTGATTCTCATGATCATCATAGGGCTGCTCCTCATCCACCAAGATAGATAGATTCCATCTTGGTGCAATCCAATTCCTACAATGAACATTGCTATAGCCAACATACACCTCAGGATTTTGAATGGCTAGAAGATTGAGTCATGGTGTAGTCAAACTATAACACCCGTAAGGTGAACTACTGATGCACCTCAGGTCAAAGAACCAGACACACCACTACAGCTTCGAGTCAGTCATCGATGAGAAGGTAGACTTCCTTATGACTACTCGAGGTGGTCACGCTCAGTGCCCTTATTCTCTAATGAGTACCTGTACTCTCGTTCTGGCATCTCTACACCATAGACTCAAGACTCATCTACTATAAAGAAGCGATTGTACACTAACCTTTCGAATCAATCACCATCCTCATGATGATCCTACGGTCAGGAGCATTTTACGAGTTAATAATGAAAATTCTTATCTTAAATTTTCAACTCTTGAAAATAAGAATTATCATTATCATTAACTCAAAGGATATATCATAGACACTAAATACACATATGTGATAGAAAATAACCCATTTTATTATTTATAGTCAAAATTATAAATTTGCCCCTAGAAGTATGTTACAAGTGTCAGCCAATTCTGGCTTCTAGGGCACACATATCTAACATTAAATATATTAGAACTTATGAAATTATTTTATATTTATAGATTCTTGTATACCTTAAAAAAGTATATCCGCAATAAGACATGGCCTGAACGATCCATAGCGGAAACATACATGGCTATAGAGTGTCTCACATTCTGCTCGATGTATCTTGATGACATCAAAATAAGATTCAATCATGCAGATCGTAATGCTAATCACGAATGGGATGATGATGAACCGACGTTGTCCATATTCAAACAAACAGTTCGATCCATGGATGGAAGAATATATGAGTTAATGGACATGAGTGAGCTATCCAAAGCACACTTCTATATTCTAAATAATTATGAAGAAGTTGAAGATTTAATTGAGTAAGTATTATCTACGCATAATTTTAGTATTCTAACTATTTTTTTCATGTCGATGTAAAATTAAAAATGATGACTTATTGTAGTGAGCACAAGAATATACTATCAAGGAAGAATAAAGAAAATGTTGATGATCGACATAGAATGGAATTTGCAAAATGGTTTGGAGACCATGTAAGTTTTACTAGAATTATTTCATATTTTTATAATTATATAATTAATTACTTAAAATAACTAATTTTTTTATGACTTATTGTAGATGAAATCTAAGTATTTCAATAAAGAAGAAGGTGTGATTGATGAGTTGTATAATTTAGCATGTGGTCCCAATTGAAAGGTTAACTACTACACATCTTGCATCATTGGAGGAATGAAATTTCACACAAGAGAGCTTGAGATGCAAAGATGGACCCAAAATAATGGGATTGCTATGATAGGATATGAAGGAGAAAAGGAGATTGAATATCTTGGTGTATTGATAGATATCATAGAATTGAAGTGTGGGTTCAAAAATTCGATATTCCTATTTTAGTATGAATGGTGGGATATTAGCAATAAGAAGATTGGCATTCGTATCGATCCATATTTTACTAGGGTAAATTTTGTACGAACATGGTACCAGAATGAGCCATATATATTAGCAATTCAAGCGAAACAAGTAATATATTTAAAGGATCTGAAATATCGAGGTGATTGGTATGTTGTACAAAGAATAATACCTAGAGACGTATATGTTATACCAACCCGACTAGAGATGGACAATAATTCAGATCTACATGAAGAGGAAGCTTTTCAAGAAGAAGAACAAACATTGACCGAGCATCTTATTGATGAAGAACTTATGACAACTTCTTTGAATAGGGCTGATCTACCGTCCAATGAAGTTGAAACTAATTTTGTATTTAATCTTAATGATTTGGAGGATGATGATCATTTCATAAATGATGATGAGATAGAAAATGATACATTAATCGATTATTATGATTTAGAGGAGGATCTACAAATTGAGGAGGATATGGGTATTGATACGTAGATCTATATTCTTTATTGAATCTTCTCTTACAATAATGGTATGCAATATAAATATATTCATTAGCATTTATGCATTTTTCACTATCATTGTTGATTATTACATTCATTTATATGTCAAGTTAATTATATGCATACTTTAAGCATTGCAAGTATGGTGCCAGGAGGGATACGACGACGATCGACTTCCTAGCCTACCCCTGAGCCTTTCCCCATTTCTATTGCTACACCATTGGAGTCGTCGGAGGGCCCTATATAGGCAAGTCCAACTGAGGTGGGTTTGAGTGATTAGATGGGCCTGAGTGGTATGTTAATATTTTTTTCATAATAAAATTTGATTTTACTTTACCTATTAGATTTATAGATGGCTATTATACTAATAATTTAATCATTATTTTTTTAGGCCATTCTATTTCGGTGGTGAGGCAAGGGCAAGGTCCATCGAAGAATCTCATCCTTGAGCATTGGAGACGCAAGCACGAGGGACAGCATCTCTGCATCGAGATTCCGCCAAGCTATATCAGGCCTATTAGAGGATGGTGTGAGCCATGGCAGACTGAGCTAGGCATCATTTACTGCAGCTATGCCCCGATAATGCTCTTCGATTAGTATTAGGTTACATGACCTCAGAGGAAGGTCTTCTATAGCCATTTACAGGTATAATAATATTTATTTAAATATTTAATTAGCACTGTATTCTTATAAAGTTTGTTATTTGTAGGTTATTTTTAACATTATTGATTTTGAGCACGATCGTGTGCGGCGAGCTATAGATGATCATTTATGCTCGCATTTCAAAAAGCACTAGCATCGCATTCATCGCCATTAGTATGCTATAGTACACAATCAGGGGGTGGAGGTAGCGCGACAGTGGCCATATAACAACATCACTGTGGAGGATTGGGCTGTCATATGCCTTACGTACGAGGATCCAATATATCAAGTAACTTCTTTTATTTAAAATTTAATAATTAAATATTAATTATTTTTAAATTTAGTTATTTATTGACTAATTTGAATGTTAACTATGTAGGATCGATGTGCCAAAAATGCTGCAAATTGGGCGAGAAAGACAGTCTCGCATTGTGGGGATTCAAGACCATTCGTTCGCCATATAGAGCAGATGGTAAGTAATTTTTATTTATCATATATTAATTTTTTAACTATTTAAAAAAATTATTAATTATTCTTAAATTGCATAGAGATGTTGAGAGTGGCAAGCTTCCTAGTATGATTGAGATCTACCAGTGGGCACATCAGCGATGGTCAGGAAGCTGGACGACCGGAAGCTAGGAGCTTTATGTAAATTTTTTCAACTATTGCATTTTGATTTTTAGTATAAACATTGAATAGTTATAAATTTAATTTTCAGGATCGTATGATAGATATTAGATCCCAACCTACCCTAGAGGGCTCAACTGCACCCACAGATGAGAAGATCTATGATTGGGTGCTTGGTATAAGACCCTATTATGTTAAAGGGCTAGGGCATGGGATCAAAGCTCCTATGTCTTAACGTCCATCCAGGGCTGACATCCATGCTGCCCATGATGTCCGATTGGCGGAGATACAGAGATAGATTGCTGAGGATTAGGAGCAGACTGTTGAGTTGATTGCATGCGTCGATCAGTACCAACTGTTCCAGACGTAGATGATGGAGCGGATGGCATAGATGGAGTGGATGATGCAGATGATGAGCAGGCAGCAATAGCCCGATTCGAGCTTCTCTAAATCTCTCCTCCTTCGACCCATTCTCCTTCTTCAGGTACTATCGGTGCTTGATGATCGACTCCCTATTTCTATATACTTTTATTTTTATTTTGGATATTTTATATTTATAAAAAATATTTTCTATAATTATATTTTTATATAATGAAAGAAAATTTATTTATGGATGAATGAAATGATGAAATTTATTTATGGATGAAATGATGAAATTTTTATAAATTTTTTATTTTATTTTTTAAAATTATTATAATTAAAATAAAAAATATAAAAAAATTATAATTTTTTTTAAAATTAAATTATAATGTAATTATTTATGATAGAAATATATCCATCATAAATAAGTAATTATTTATGATGGAAATAATCCATCATAGATAATAAAATTATTTACCATGGATATATTTCCATCGCAAATAATTATCAACGATAGAAATAATCCATCATAGATAATAATTATCTATGATGAAATTTTCTATGATGAAAATTATTCATCATAAATAACAATTATCTATGATGGATTATTTATATCATAGATAATTAATTATTTTTGATATATTATATTCATCGATAAAAAAAGTTATTTATGATGTAATAAAAAAATTTTGTTGCCAATAATTTCATCATCGATAATTTAAGAAATGAAAAAAAAAATTATCGATAAAAATTTTTCATCGTAAAAAAGTATTATTAGCGATGAAATTTTTTTTTTCATTGCTAATTTGTATCTACAACCCCATTTTTTGCAACGAAGAATTAGTGATGGAATTTTCATCACTAATAACTATTAGTGATGAAAAGTAATTTTTTACGATGAAATTTTTGCATCGCAAAAAATCTATTCTATTGTAGTGTATGGATTATCCTGACTAAGATTTTGCTAAATTAAAATACATTGTGCATTATCTCCAAACTCTTGGAGTGGTCAATCCCATCTTGATCACTCACCGACTTTATAAGTACTTGACTACGTCCAAAAATCTTTTATCACTAAATTAGAAATTCATGTAGTCCAACACTAAAGTATAGTAAGTTGCTTGCAAGCCACCATGACAATCTCAGGTCTAAGAGATATTTATGCCCTATCTCATTAGAGCAATTCTTGATAGCAGAATGCTTCAGAGTTGATCAAGTTCAATAATGATGTACCCCTACATCTCACCTATATATCGTACCAGTGCCTTCACACTCGTTAGTTAGAGGATAACCATCTATATGGCACACAATGACCTACACTCGATAAATATTGTCATCTTGATTAACAACATATCATTTGATCATGAATAGTTTTAAGGACTAATCAATAAATCTTCTGTTTATCGAATCTAAATAGTCCTAAAGATTTCATCACAACATAGGAGTTTATTAGAAGATATAGATTTATGATGAAAAATGCTAGAATAAATATTTTATTTATTAATAAATTATTTATATTTATAAAATAAAAGAAATTATTTTTTAATATAATTTTGATGAAATCAACAGGTAGATGATTAGTTTTGGGACACATTTTCTAATATAAATAGAAGAAATTCTTGACAAACAAGGGTTTGAGATAGGGGTCACAAATTATTTTCTTGAAATTAGTAATGAATTTATCGATAAAGAAATCACAAGCTATCTTTCTGAGATTGGCAATTCAAAATTATTAAAATTTATCAATCCAATATTTAACACAAGATAGGTAAGCTGCATTGTGTCTAACTGAAGATGGTAAACTTAGCACTTATTGAAAGACAATCTAATATTTATTTTTCTTGCATCTAATTTATCTTTTTGGTTTACTTTCTTTTTTTAGGATATAATAAATAAGTTGGAGGGAGATCCAAATCTTCAAAACTCATGCTAGACTATAAATACATTGAGTCAAATGTATTCTTTTCTATTTCTTATTGTATCCTTTATTTTTTTCTTCTTCGTTGAGGATAATGTCGATTAAGTTGGAGGGAGAATAATAAAAATTTTTAAAGTCTTTGAAGAAGTTAGTATTTAACATTTAGGCATTCGATTACATTTAAAAATTGAGTTGAACTAAGCATTTTTTTAAAAAAATTAATACATAGATCAAATAGTTTGTGAGATATTAAGGGATCAAGTACTAAAAAAATCTAATAAAGAGTTAAATCTAGAACATAAATAATTTTTTCTTGAGCATTTTTTATTTTCTTCTACTAACATCAAAAGAAGAGTCTACTTTTTATGAGCTTATGTAGGATAACTATATATTTCTTCATAATATAAAAATTATTTTTAAAATAAAATAATTTTTAAGTACTTCTCATTAAGTAACTGGATCTCTTTGCCTAAGCAAGCATTGAATTTCACATCAAAAAATAGAAAGAACAAAGAAACTCATTGTAAAACTAGTCTTAACTCATAGCTTGCTTGCTCGAGCTAGTAAGTCCGACATATATTTTATATCTAGTGCCCTAAAGCCAACTGATTTGGAAGTCATTGGCCCAAAAGTTGCTACATGAATTAAATAAAAAGCTTAAGATATTAAGACACTCAATAATGGTACAATATTATAAAAAATAGAAATAAAAAAATAAAAATAAATATTGCTTTTCTACTAAGTAACCAGGTCTCGTTGCTTATGTAAGCAATGATATTCATGTTAAAATATATGCAATATGAATAAAAAAATTATTAATAAATGAAGGATGGAAGTAACAGTATACTTGTCTATATGAAAGATAGACAATTTAGAGATAAAGGTAGGTCAATTTAGAAAAAGTTTAGAGAAGGTTGAATGTTCTTCACTTAATTTTTATATTGGTAAGTGCTAATATCTTGATAACATATCTCACTTATGCTCTACTAAACATGAATGGCCATTTTGAAAATTGCATGATAAAATTCAAAATTCTAAGCTTAAAAGATATCTAAAAGTAAATTCTTTCTTTACTTGAGAACGATCAAAGATTAAGTTGGAAGGTGTGATAATTACCATAAATATACTAATAAAAATATTAATTTATAAATTAATTTATTTTTATTTTTAAGAATTAATATTTTTATTTATTTTTATAGAAAAGATGATTACCAATAAAAAGAGCTTGATTTTTTGGTTAAAATAAAAAAAATTTGGAGAAAAATGGACTTAAATTGGATCTAGAATGAAGATTCAAAAAAATAAATAAATAAAATAAATAAAAAAGCCCAGTCGGCCCAACGCACGAATGCTAGTGCAGTCTGCTAGCCTGCAGCCCACACGCGTGCATGCAGCCCACCCCCGCGACCTAGCCCAAGCTTCCCTCAGCACTAATATTATCAAGATGTCAAAAACCATGCAGTCCATAGTGGATCGGTGGCTGACGCGGTAGGCCACTATAAGAAAACTAACTATTAGCGATAGCTAATTGCTATCACTAATACTATTAGTAATAAACAGCCATCGTTAAAAATTCAACGGATATATCTTTATCGTTAATTATCATTATTAGTGATGGTAACTATTGTCGTTGCTAATAACGTAATTAGCAATGGCATTAGCGACAAGATACTATCGCTAATAATTTTATATTTTATTAATTAAAATAATAAAAATCTATTAATGATGGTATTTTTATCGCTAATATCATCACTAATATTTTTTTTATTTTTTTAAAAAAAATTAAAAATATATTAGCAATGGCATCCTAGTCTCTAATGCTATCGCTAATCATTTTTAATTTTTTTAAAAAAATTAAAAATTATTAGTGATGGCAGTTTTATTGCTAATGCCATCAATAATATCTTTTTAATTTTTTTAAAAAAATATTAGCAATGGCACTTTGCATCGCTAATGCCGTCGCTAATAGTTTTTGATTTTTTTTAAAAATATATAATTAAATAATTTAAAACCTACTAGTAAATAATAATATTTTTAAAATTTAATAAAATAAGATAATAAATATTTAACACAATCATAAATATAAAATTAATTATATTATATTAAAAATATAAATTATATAATTTTATATTAAGATACTGCTTTACAAGTATCAAAATGATATACAAATTAAAAAAATATATATGTAATGCCCTCCTCATCTCTTGCTTATCTCCAGTACTTGATGGATGAGAGCTAGATGTCCCAGCATTTTGAGATGAAGAAAATAAAATATTATTTATAAATTTTGATATGGAGGCATATCTTTTGATATGGAGGTATATCTTTTGTTACCCTCCTTCGATTCTTGAACAAATTATTTCTATACATTCTATTCGATGATACGAAACTATAGACACCCTCAGCCCATCAATTGGATGGTTAGATTGAATTTTTAGCTCTTAGATCCTCTTTTCCAACTCAAGTCTAGTATAAATATGTGAAGCTTCTAAATATGAAAACTTAAAATAAGTAAAAGAGTTTACTAATAGAATTATCTAATAAGATAGCTAGAATGACGAGCTCAGCTGATCGTGTAGCCGCAGATCCTGAAAATTTTTCACGATCGCATTCCAGATGCTCTGAGGTTGCTAGCTTAGAAGCCTCTGCATGACCTCCTCCACATGGGTATCGCTCCAAATCTAGGACGTCGAGATCAGTGAGGATGCTAAAGAGGATTAAGACACTAGAGAGTCGAAGCTATGGCCGAATTTTATGACCTGGCTCCTACTCACCCCTCCGGTGATTCGGAGCCATCCCTTAAGATCAAGGGCAGGCTAAGTGGATGGATCATCGCCATACCATGCAATGACGTACTCTGCATAATCCGCCTACACAATTCAGAAGTACATTAATTATAACATATATATCAGATTCTGTAACAACTTAATAAATGAAATTTAAAATTTTTATTATGATCTACCATAATCTAGAATCTAAATAATTATCAGTCCTCCTATACTGATGTATGGCCTCTCATAACTGCAGCTAGCTTGGTAGATGATCCAATTGCCATGTCTACAATAAGTAAACAATAAAATTAAATTAATTAAAGCATACATATAAGAATTTTTATAGTTCTAGTGAAGTGTTTTGATATAGATTTCTTAACAATCTATCAGTCGTAACACATGTACCGATGGAGCAGCCCATGTACCTCATAGGATCCTGCTGGATGGCCTGATTCTGCTGGGCCCTCTGCCGCCTACTGGTATACTCCTCACTGCTCCACTGGGGCATATGGAATAATGATGTATCAAATTTATATAAAAATTTAAAAAAATTAGGTAACATCCTTGTCCTCCTGCTCATCTCCAGTAGCTGGTGGATGAGAGCCAGATGTCCTAACATCCTGAAAAAAATAAAATAAAATATTATTCATAAGTTTTGGTATAGAGATGTATCTTTTGATATGGAGGCATATCTTTTGATATCCTCCTTCGATTCTTGAACAGATTATTTTTATATATTTTATTCGATGATACGAAACTATAGAAACCCTTAACCCATCAATTGGATTGTTATATTGAAATTTTAGCCCTAGATCCCCTTTTTCAACTTAAGCCTAGCCTAAATATGTGAAACTTCTAAATATGAAAATTTAAAATAAGTAAAAGAATTTATTAATAAAATTATCTGATGTGATGGCTAGAATAATGAGCCTAGCTGGTCACACCGCTGTAAGTCTGGATATATGATATACATTATTATTGTAGAAACTTATACATTGATCATTTTTTTTCCAAACTCTTTATTCGCTTGTACTAAAGATCAGAAAGTAAATATTATATTTCCATGTTATAAACTTACATACATATCATAATTAAATAAAATAATTATTATAGTAAAAAATAAGTTGCTTAAAGTTAAATTATTTGATATGCATTTTTTTTTCGATGATGATACTATCTCATCTTTATATAGTGAAAGAGAAATTAGTTTTTTTTAAAAATAATGAGGGAATACAAAGTATAATGAATGATTAAACAAATAAAAAAAACTGATAAATGAAGTGGAAGGAGTGGATGGAGTGAAAGGCTACCTAAACATAGATATATTTCTGATAAGAAACCAAATACGGCTTCCCATATGATGGACCAAAAAATCTAAAAGTTATCAAATTTGCATCGACATCATTCCATTAAACTAATAAGGTAATACAAAGTATAATGAATGATTAAATACACCAAAAAAAAAAGATATTTAACTTACCTTTCCTAGCTCATTTCTCTTAGTTTCTTCTCGAGCAAACTAGTGAAATAATAAAAAAATAATAATTAAAAAAATAATCAACAAGAAACAACACTGTTAACCCTATCTTGCTCTACTGAGTACTCTAAAGATCATCCTTTTTGATTCTTTGAATCCTCCAATAAACTAATAAAATAATAAAAATAATAAAAATAATAAAAAAGAAGAAACACTACTACTAACTTTATCTTTGCCTGTTGAATCAAAACCAAAAAAGATAAGGGAGAAAAAAGCACTATTGTTGCTTGAGGGAACAACCATCCAATTGAGACTCCTGAGAATGAAAAAACCAAGAAAAAATATAGAAAAAATCAGGATGAAAAATTAAAATGCAAGAGCTTTTGTCATAAAGATTGATTTTTTTTTTGTTTCTTCCTTTTGTGAGAGCACCAACCCCACCCCCCAAAATCACCACCCAAAAAAAAAAAAGATTCACCCCTACCATGCCTCGTTCCAGTAGTCCCCCACAGCGTTATTATGAGAACAGTCTTATAAATCAAAAATTTTGTAGCCAACAATAAATCCTTTCTATAAAAGATCTCCATATCCTACAAAATATCAAGCTTCTACCAAGATTAAGCTCTCAAAACCTCAATGGATCACCTCACACTACCACAACTCTCTCAAAAGCCCAATTGGAACCTAAGAAATGCCTCTAATCTCTCTCAAGTGCTCTCCTTCCTCACAGATCTCTCAAAAAGATAATGAAATGAAAAGAAAAAGGAGCAAAAAGAAAAAAAAATGATCATCTATGAGCTAAAAGAAAAAAAAAATTGATCATCTATGTGGAGAAAGGTCTTACATTGAAAATTTTTCTATCTTTCCTCTATTTTCATTGATTTTCCCTATGTTTTCCTATCTTTCTTCTATGTTCTTAGGTGTCCCAACTGGGTGGGAGGTTAAAGCAGCCGAGGGAAGCTTAGATGATGGTGAGGATTTTGTGTTGGGTTTTTTTTTCCTTCCTTTCTTTTCATTTTTTTCTCTTATTCGGAGATCTATGGGAAGGAAAGCACCAGAGGGAGATCGAACGAGAAGTCCAACTGGTAGGAGGTGGTGGAGACCGATGAGAAGGGTAGGGAAGAAGTGGGTGTCTACGATGGCTCGAGGCCATGGGAAGGTAGCACAGGTCAAGGTCACGAGGTTAGGTCGGTGGGGTGGGGCCATGGGGTTAGGCCGATGGGGTGGGGCCATAAGCTAAGGGAGGTGGGGTAGTGACTGTGGGGTCAGACTGATGATGTTGGGGCTGGCAGGGTTAGGGTGGATGCAGGCATGGAGGGATGCGGGCTTGGGGCTGTGAAGTCGGGACGCCCATGGGATCAGGTCGAGGACGTCGGGGCCAATGGGTTCGGAGCTGCCACAGGACATTAGAGGAACAGGGCAGGGTGGAAGGAAAGGAGGGTTGGGAGGGTGAGAGGGGTTTAGGCATTGGCATGGCGAGAGGAGGATAAGGGGTAGGAATGAGAAAGAATGAACACGAAAGCAAAACTTTTTTCGATTTTGAGAACTATTAGCTACGACAAACATACTATTGGGGATAAACCCCACTCCTATCGAAGTCCAGTCTGGTACTTAGCCTAATGCAGCTGGTAATCATGAATGAGCTTTGATCAAAAATTCTCTCTCTAGTAGTCGAACCCCATCCGATCTCCTCCAGCAGTCGAACTCATTCAATGGCCAAACTCCTCCAGCTGTTGAATCCAATCAAACTCCTCAATGGCCGAACCCCACCCGATCTCCTCCAGCGGCGAACTCATTCAGTAACCAAACTCCTCTAGCTGGACTCTGAACCCAATTGAACTTCTCAGCGATCGTGCCCTAGCCAAACTTTTTCAGCGACTGAACTCCTTCCGAACTCCTCTAGTAGTCGACTTCTATGAAAGCCGAACTCCTTCCGAATTTCTACTTCAGTCGGGCTTCTATGGGAACCAAACTTCTTCTGGATTCCTCCTTCAGTTGGGCTTCTACAGAAGTCAAACTTCTTTCAAATTCCTCCTTCAGTCGGGCTTCTATGGGAGCCAAACTTCTTCCAAAATCCTCCAGCAGTCGGACTTCTATGGAAGCCAAACTCCTTCTAGCGCCAATTCTATTGGTGCAAAATTTGGTTGATGCCGGATCGAACTAGGATTGAGGAAGATGAGGTCGCTGTCGGTGACGTACAAAATAAAGTTCCATCCAGAGTTGGTGGTGGTGGCTTCGATCGGACCCTTCGATGGTCAAGTTAGCTCTTCTAGCCAATAGAAATAGGAAGGAAAAGAGAGCTAACTTGACCATTGGAGGGTCCTACTGGAGCCACCACCACCAACATCGGACGGAACTTTATTTTACAGGTCACCAGCAGCAACCTCGTCTTCCTCAACTCCAGCTCAATCCAGCATTAACCAAATTCTGCACCAACAGAATTGGCGCTAAAAGAAGGGCCTCTGTCTCTGACGTACCCTTATTCTTAAAGGAGTGCTCAGTCGACTCTACCGACCTTCTCCTTCAAGGTTCATCTATATCTTCTTCCTCGATCCCAAGAAATGCCTCCAAAGAAGGTAACTACCTGAAGATCTACCACTTCTACCGTCAGGTCTGAGCTAGATCAATCTATTCCTACCCCATCATCAACACTTCAACCACCACCTTCATCGATGGCCATGGTAGATCCAGAGCAGTTTAACCTATTGATGCAATGGGTTCAGGGCCTCACCAAAATGGTGCAGGCCATGCGGCAACCACCGATGGCAATTCCACTAGAAAACCTACCGTCAAAATGTCAAAAGCCGATCCTAAGGAAGGGAACTTGGGCTAGCATACCCGTCATCCCAAAAAAGGAGAAATAGAGAGCAGAAGATCCTTGCTTGGATCATGGTTCTTCTCCGAAAGGGACCTTCTTCATCCACGGTCGAAAGCCTCCCAAAACTTGTGATCGAGTTGATGACCTCGATCGAAAATTACGAAGGATAGATCAATAGATTGAGGAGCTCGGCCACGTCACCCCAGCTCATCATGGCGATGTCCGCATTGATCCTCCTTTCTCTCCCCAAATTATGCAAGAGCCCATTCTGCCAAACTTCAAGCTTTTTCGATTTGAAAGCTACGATGGAACCTCTGATCCGATCGATCACTTGGAAGTCTTTCGGACTATGATGCTGCTCCATGGTGCATCAGACGCCATATTATGCCGAGCTTTCCCATCTACCTTATAGAAAGCAGCAAGAAACTGGTACTCGATGTTGAAGCTGGATACGATCTTCTCTTTTGATCAGATGAGCCATCAATTTGTGGCTCACTTCGTCAGTAGCCAACATCCGCATCGAGGTTCAGATTCTCTGATGAACATCAAGCAAAAGGAGGAAGAGGTCCGGAACCTAGACCAATCAATTGCGATGGCTGCACTCAAGGGCAGCCTTCAGAAGAATAATTTACTGTTCTTCCTAGAGAACAAGTACCCCAAAAACTTTGCCAATTTGCTAGCTCGGGCCGAGGGATACGTTCATGCGGAAGAAGCCTTCAAATTAAAGGATGAAGAAGCCATAGGAGAGTGGCAGGTGGGTGAGTCTAGCAAACCCATGGCTGATAGAGGGCTGGATGAAGTTCATCTGTGCTCACAGACTCCCTCCAAGCGCAAACGAGATCAAACTCCCCCTCGAGCTCATCATCAAAGTAGCTCCGACAAAATGGCACAAAGTTCTTCCCCCAGGAGGTTTCATAGAAGGGCCAAATGAAGCTCGACCATTTTCATGGGCTCCCCCCGAGCGCAAACGAGGTTGAACTCCCCCTCAAGCTCATCATCAAAGAAGCTCCAACAAAAGGGCACGAACTTCTCACCCTAGGAGGTTTCACAAGAGGGCCAAATGAAGCTCGACCATGCTCACGGGCTCCCCCCATGATCAAGCAAGGCCGAACTCCTCGAGCTCATCGTCAAAGATGCCCTGATGGAAGGGTGAGAAGAAGTTTCCTCCTAGAAGATTTCACAACTACGCCCCTCTCAATGCTTCAAAGACGTCGGCCTGAGGCAAGCCAATGGCACTACCGCAGCTAGAACCACCAATAAGGAAGGAACAACAAGGAGATCGACCGCCTTCCGGCATCATCGACGCTATCTCTAGGGGGCCTAGTACTTCGATAAGTCGCCATCTCTCAGCCTCAGATCCAGGAGAAGCTTGCCCCGAATTGGGAAGGCCCATATAAAATAGAAGAGGTCATCCAATCCGAAACTTACCATATGAAGAAGCTCGGAGGAACAATGCCCCTACGAACTTGAGACTCAAAGAGTCTGAGAATGTACTGCTGATAATTTTTCTTCAACAAAACTTCTCTATTTTAATATTATTATTTCTTGATGCAAAAACTGCCTGATGACAAGGAAGAAGCAATCAATAGTGGCCGTGTTAGGAACAAAAGGAGAACCTCATCCTAACATGAGCAAGTCGAAGGCCTCATTTATTTTAGATGAGATGAGGGAAGAGGCCCTGACAATGGCCCTTATGTGCCCCATAGTCCACTAAGAACAGGAGGAGAACCTCATCCTAATGGGAGCGAAGTCAAAGGCCTCGTTCATTTTAGATGAGATGGGGGAGAGGCCCTAACAACGATCCTTATGTGCCCCCACAATCCGTTAGAAATAGAAGGAGAACCTCATCCTAACGTGAGCAAAGTCAAAGGCCTCATTCATTTTATACGAGATGGGGGGAGAGGCCCCTTATGTGCCCCCACAGTCCATTAGGAATAGGAGGAGGACCTCGTCCTAACGCGAGCAAAGTCGAAGACCTCATTCATTTTAGATGAGATGGGGGACAGGCTCTAACAATGGCCCTTATGTGCCCCCATAGCCCATTAGAAATAAGAGGAGAACCTCATCCTAACGTGAGCAAAGTCGAAGGCCTCGTTCATTTTAGACGAGGTAAGAGGATAGGCCCCAATAACGGCCCTATTGTGCTCGAGCCTCAACTTCGACGTCAACCTTGGCTGGAGATAAGATCTCCCTCGAGCTTCAACCTGAACTAGTGCAAAGCCCTGAAGAGGACTTTGGCAGTCATCCTTTTTGTACTTTCTTTCTTTGAGTTTTGAACTCGAGAGTAGGGGGACTATTATTAGGGATAAACCTCGCTTTCGTCGAAGTCCAATCTGGTGCTTAGCCTAATGCAGCGAATAATCATGGAAGAGCTTCGATCGAAAATTTTTTCTTCGACGGTCGAACTCCATCCGATCTCCTCCAATGGTCGAACTCATTTAGTGGTCGAACTACTCCAACTGCCGAACCCAATCGAACTCCTCAGCGGTCGAACCTCACCCAATCTCCTTTAGCATTCAAACTCATTCAGTGGCCAAACTCCTCTGGCTAGACTCTGAACCCAATTGAACTCGTCAGCGGCCTTGCCCCAACCAAACTTTCCTAGTGGCCGAACTCCTTCCAGACTTCTCCAATAGTCGAACTTCTATAGGAGCCAAACTTCATTCAGATTCTTGCTTCAGTCGAGCCTCTATGGGAGCCAAACTCCTTCTGAATTCCTCCTTCAGTCGGGCTTCTATGGGAGCCAAACTTTTTTTGAATTTCTCCTTCAATCGGATTTCTATGGGAGCCGAACTTCTTTCAGACTCCTTCAACAGTTGGGCTTCTATGAAAGCCAAACTTCTTCTAGCACCAATTCTGTTGGTGCAGAATTTGGTTGACGTCGGATCGAGCTGAAGTCGAAAAAGATGAGATCGCCGTCGGTGACCTACAAAATAAAGTTTCATCCAAAGTTGGTGGTGGTGGCTCCGATAGGATCCTCCGATGGTCAAGTTAGCTCTATTTTTCTTTTCGAAACTCTGTCGAACTCCTCTCTGAGCACTCCATTTTTGTTGGCCAGAAGAGCTAACTTGACCGTCGAAGGATCCAACCAAAGCCACCACCATCAACTTCGAACAGAACTTTATTTTACAAGTCACCAACGGCAATCTCATCTTCCTCGACTCTAGCTCGATCTGACGTCAACCAAATTCTGCACCAACACTTGCCATCGCTAATGCTGTTGGTAAAAATATTAGCAATGGATCTTCATTGCTAAAAACAAAAATCCATCACTAATACTTTTACCAGAAAAAAAAAATTTCATAATTTTTATTAGCAATGGTAAATTGACCATTGTTAATATTATCGATAGAAGTATTCACGATAGTGGCTCCATCACTAAAAATAGAAGCCATCACTAATATTAATAATTTTAAAAAAATATTTTTTAATTTTTTTTAAATAATTTTTTTTCAAAATTATTAGTGATGGAAAATAGAGCCATCGCTAATAGCCATCAATAATTAATTAATTTAATTATAATTATAATCAAACTTTTTTTAAGAATTTTAAATTTATTAGCGATGGTTTCTTCCATCGCTAATAGTGAGAAATCCATCAATAATATGACTATTAGTGATGGCAAAAATACCGTCGCTAAAATCCATCACTAATTTTAATTTTTTTATTTTTTTTCTGAATATGACATAATTTTAAAATTTAAAGTCTATCTTTACCATTCATTATCTAAATAATTATCATAGTGATATCATCATAAAAAATTACCTCGATTCGATAGCCCTAGCTATATCGATCAATAAAATTTAATTTCAACGATCATAAATGACCATATGATGATCTGATAAATAGAGACCACCAATGGATCCAAGAACATGCAATGATGATGTCAATGATATTTATAGCATCCTATCAAAATTTTACTTTAATTAGCATGAAATGATTTCGATCATTAAATGAAAAATAAGTAATCAAAAGATCAAATGATATCTAATTAAGATGATTTTTTAGATAAATGATCTTTGCTACTACTTTAATTATTTGTATAGTAGTGATTATAAAATTCAAACCATAAATATATGAACCATCTGTATTAAGCAAATCTTATAAAAGCATAAGTATAATTACTTAAATCTTTTAAGAATGCGTATCAAGAGACATATTGTTTTGGATCGTTCATTATCTAAAAAATCATCTTAGAATTGGACACCATTTAATCTTTTGATTACTCATTTTTTTATTTAATGATCCAAATCATCTCATGCTAAATTGATCATGATAATGATATCTGATTAAAGTAAAATTTTAATAGTATGCTACAAATATCACTGATATCATTGTTGCAAGTTTTTGGATCCATAGATGGTCTCTATCTATCAAATTATCATGTGATTATTCATAGCCATCAAAATTAAATTTTATTGATCGATATAGCTAGGACTATCAAATTAAGATGGTTTTTTATAATGATACTCTAATAATAATTATTTAGATAATGAATGATAAAGATAGACTTTAAATTTTAAAATTATATTATATTTAAAAAATAAAAAAATTTAAAATTAGCGATGATATTTAGTGATGGCATTTTTGTCATCACTAATAACATATTAGTGGCACAGTCTGATCATTAGTGATAGCCAAATCCATTGCTAATAAATTTAAACTTATTTTTTTATTAGCGACGGTAAAATATCATCTCTAATAATTATCTATCATTACTAATAATAATAAATTTTAATTAAAAAATAAAATTACTTAATGTTAGCGATGGCTAATTTTTATCGCTAATACTGTCATTAATAATTATTATAAATAGCTAAGGTTCTGTCGTTAAAGATGTCAGTAAAATGGCTTATTAGTAATGTTAATTTTGCCATCTCTAATTCCATCGCTAATACCCGTTTCTAGCGATGGCTAAAATGGTGTCGTTAATGTTCATCGCTAATACTCTATTTTCTTATAGTGAGCATAGATCATTAAAGGATCCATAGAATTTTTCATATGGCTCAGGAGGGTGTTTTCGACCTTTCAGGTAGCGTGGTGCATGCGGATAGGTCTAAGTTTGCAAAATGCCCAATCCACAAGGTCCACAAGCATAGTGAAGGCACGATCGGATGGCTACACTCATTTCTAGCCATTCGCGATCCAATGGCCAGGGGCAGTTTTCAATTTAATTTAGGTGTCCAACTCACTCTTTGGCACCATTTGACGATCCAGAGCAATCGATCATATGATCCAATGGTAGCGAAGCTTCCATCAGCACGATTGGATGGCCAACAATGTTGTTGGTTGGAAGAGAGACTCTAGGGATGATTTTTATGCCATCTAATGACCCAGATTCATCAGAAGGCATGATCCAATGGCTTGCGTCAAATCTGACAGAATTTAAGCTATTAATAAAGGATTTTTGGATGATTTTTGGATCGTTTGATCTAGATCTGATGGCTAGCAATGTTCAGGTCTTTGTATTAGCAGCAAAGGCACCCTTTTTGACTCATTCCAGGAGTTTTAGTTTGATTTTCACATGGATTTCTCACCTTTGCGACTCTCCACACTATTTAAAGGCCTCGAGTCAACAAAAATAAGGCATTTTCAATTAAGAAAGAGGCTATGGTACATGGAAGGTTGCAGACTTGGGTTGATGGATGGTTCGAAGCAATAGGTACTGAAAAAAAGAGCTACTTTATACACCATCTTCACGCCAATGCCGATCCAAGATCAAGATCATTATTTTTAATTTTTAATTTTTTATTTTTTTTAAATTTCTTGTATTTAAATTCAAAATTTTAATTAATGCAAAATTTATCTTTATGCTTTTTAAATTTATGCTCTTTATTTTTATTGCATGTAGATACTAAGATCTAGGTAGTAGATTTTAGTATCCAAAAATTTATTTTCATACTATTTAAATTTATGTTATTTATTTAAAACTTTTATTTTTTTAGTTTAATTTTATTTTAAAATTTTTTTATATAAAAATTAAAGATTTCAAATCAAAGCACTGCCTTCTCTTTGGATTCGATCTGACTCTCTACTTTCTACGTATATTTTTAATTATTTAAGAAGTAAAAATTAAACTAATAACTATGGTGTCTTAATGACAATCTATTAATAATAAATTTTAAAAAAGTTTAGAACTATTTGATCAGCATCCGATGGCCAATAAGATCCAAATAGCAAACAGTGTCCTATTTGATTCGATTTCAAAGTTTTAAATCTATTTTCCACTCAAATTCTTCATGTACACCCACTCTCTATACTATTTAATGGGTCCAAGTCAATAGAAACAAATTGTCTTTGATTAAAGAGAGGCTATGGTACAGGGTAAGCTACAGGCTTGGGTTAATAGCTGCTTCGAAGCAACAGATGCTAAGAAGAAGAGCTACTTTCTATGCCATCTTCATGCCAATGCTGATCCAAGATCAAGATCCTTATTCTAGTTTTTATTTATTTTTTTATCTTTTTAATTTCATATATTTAAATTTTAAATTTTAATTTTAATACAAAAATTATTTATTTTATGCTCTTTAAATTTTGGCTCTTTACTTTTAGTCGTAAATTTATTTTATTGCAAGTAGATACTAAGATCTAAATAGTAGATCTTAGTACCAAGATTATCTTTCTGCACTGTTTGATTTCTATATTTTATTTATAATTTTATTTTTTTGATTTTAATTTCATTTTTTATTTTTTTATAAAATCAAAGACTTCAAATCAAAGCAATGCCTTCTCCGTGGATTTGATCCAACTCACCACTCTTTATATAATTTTAATTATGTTAAGAAGTCAAAATTAAACTAATAAACATGACGTCTTAACGATAACATCACGATCTATCAGCGATCATGGGTTGTTTGCATATATGAAGACTAGTTATAGCATAACAAGAAGATAGCTATGACATAGCTGATACTCTCGTCAAAGATCAATTATTATCTTGGCAGGTTAGTAATAGTCAGATCTGGCTATTATGGTGATTTCGGTATTAACCCGATCTTGGCTTGAGAGAGTGCTCATGGACATACTAGTTAAAACCAGACCTTAGTGTAGAGTGCTGATAAGTAGGATAATATGAAACTGATCTCATCCCGAAGTACTGATTGGCGAAACGATAAAAGATCAATCTCATCCTTAGTAGCGTGTTCATGAGTCATCAAATTATCTAGGTGACTGTGAGGGCAGTAAATTACGGACATCATCTAAACTAACATGTGAGATGCCACAGACTGACATCCTGCTAATGTGAGTCAGTTGTTAGAGTATCAAATTAATTATAGTCCTAGATTGGTGTTCAACTGATCTAAACATAAAACTAATTATGTTACTGTATCATTAGAATACCATTAGATTAGTGACCTTCCTGATGTTGCCATGTGGCCAAAGTGATTAGCAGTACCAACAAATATAAATATTTGTGATGACTTATAAAAACATTATGAATACATTGATCAATAGTCATTTTAATGATTATTTTATTAATTCATCATTAAAAAATATATATATATAGTGACCATTTTAAAATATCATCACTAAAGATATAAGTTTTAATAACGAATTATAAAATTGTTATCGTGGATTTGACTAATATCGATGTTGATGCTAAAATTATGACAATATAACATATTGTCAATAAAAGTATAGACTTTTAATGACTACTCTATTAGTTTTGTCATTAAAAATATATATTTATAGTGATGATTTTAAAATATTATCATTAAAGATATTATTAGTGAGTTGACCAAAATTAATTTTGATGGTAAAATTATTTTCCACCATAAAAAGCTTTATTTAATGATAATTTTTTTATGATAAAATAAAAAATTATCAGAAAAGATATATATTTATGACAAAATCTTATTTCATCATTAAAGATGTTAATCAAAATGGTTTAATTTGATAATTTCTTATTTTCATCACTAAATATAGTGCTTTGGACTAGACTTATATTTTGTCACCAAAAGTTCATTAGTAAAATTTAAAATTCTTATAGTGAAAAATTGATCAAATATTTCAAAAAATGCTAGCCATCTGTAACGACCATCAAATCTATAGAGGAAGTTCACACATCGAAGTATATCTGATAGAGAATTTTTTGATGCTTAAATCAGTCGAAGTTTAGAAAATAATTAAAGAAGAAATGAGGAGAACAGGAGCAGAGTATTAGCTCTTGAGTCAAGTCCTTTTATCTTAAGATCCTCTTTTTTATCTTTTTATATAAAGATAGAGTCATAGACTAGGATGCCAGAATTTGGTAGATCGTTAGAATCAATGGAGTCATGATCTAACAAGTCATTGGATTCTATCCATTAACCTATAAATCAAGATTATCAGTCATGGATGTCAGTAGTAGATCATGTTTGTAGGTTAGGTTTGTTAGTTCCGAGATCAGTAGCAAGTCATGCTTATATTCTAAATATTTCTAGAAGATTCTACGGATCACCCATGTGGTTGAATAAGACAACAGCCTGAGGTCGAGGCAGGATCAAGGCTTTGCCCTAGGCATACTGACACTCATGTGGGCTTTTGAATGTCATCTCTTGTTATAGGTTGGGTCCTGGGGTCAATAACCTGAGCTAAAGATCAGGTGGAGGCGGACGATGTAGCACCGCTTCACCTCAAGTTCTTGGGTTTGCCCTTGATATCTGTGGTGGTCTCACTAGGTTATCAGTGGTTGCTTGACTGCAATCTGAGAAGGGGAGGTTGGGTTGGATAGCCGATAACCGCCACAACACCTACAATGCAAGTGTTGCATCTTAGAAGGTTATACAACTCTGAATTACTAGCATATTACTCCATCACAGAGATGGATGTCTACTTATGTTATGTAAAAAACTTTTGAAAATTATTTTAAATAAAAGCTTTTGATCAATTTCTGTCTGATTTAAATTATGATAAAGATAAGATATTTAAATTAACTTATCTAGAGTTTGGTTGGATTAGTCAGTGATTTAAGGAACAAAAAAAAAGATCCATAGGTATACTAGGTACTATCTAAAGATAAATTTCCGATCTTTGTGCTAGTGTCACCAAGGATTCTACCTCAAGATATAATTGAGATTCCCTTGGAGCACGATCCTAGAGAGGGCTAACAGTCCTTCTCTAACACTTAGCAATGAAATGAGAAAGAAAGATACATAAGGAAAATGAGAGTTTTTAGAAAACTTGACTATTGGAGAAAGAGTGAAAGTAATTGCTAATTTTTAGATGTCCTATAAGTCAGAACTCATGGTTATTTAAAGATTGCAAGAAGATGTTTATGGAGAGTAATTTGACTAGTTGATCATGAAAGAGTATGGTCGAAAAAAAAAGATCATCTAGAAAAATAATTATTTAATTATTTGATTACAAAAGAAAGCGACTAGTGAATAAAAAAATATAATAAAAAATAAAAATAAATTAAATAAAATATAATAAAAAAATAAAATATCATCTCGAGTTGTGCACCAACATGCATATATGAAATATAAAATTTATCTTTCCTCCAAGTTTTCAAATAAAAATGGACAAAAACAGATGGTATATAAATGAAAAGGTAGGTTTGCCCTGGGACCAAAAAAAATTTTTTGCCCTTTCGAACATGGGACCAAAAAAAAAATTTTTTTTGGTCCGTCTAAGGCGCATTTTTTTTTGGTCCCTCCAACGCTTTGGCGCCTTATTGCGATATACCATATATTTTGTCCAATATGGTGCACCACGTTTGATAACTATCTGTCTTCGTGATGATGGGATGGCATGATGGATATTGATAGCTGTACAGCCCGCTGTGCTAAACTCTCCCTCTATGACCAAGAAAAGATACTTAATTTCTTGCACTCACTCAGGATACAAGCAGGGGTTAACTAAGCTGTCCGCATGTCTTCAGATTAAAACTTAATTGGATCAAGAAATTGCATCCCTAAACGTACTCGTGTACAGATTTTGTCTGCCTAAAAATTTTAGTTGGGAGACCAATTCAGGAAAGATTTCTTAAGCATGTCAAACTGAAACATATAATTAACAACTGAATCCTGATTGCTGGAGTGTGAAATAGATTGAGCGTAGTTGTAGACTTGTAGTGATATGAAGTTAGACAACATTGAGACGAGCAATTAAAATAGATAGTATCCAAAGGGAGGGTTTCTAATTCATTTTTCTTGGAGGAATAAATTTCTTCAAATTTATTGGTCTCTGATTACCAAGGCGAAGGAACATTACAATAAATCTTATGGGCTGCTATTAGTGAGATCGTAATGGCAATAGCCCAATATCACATGGATCAATTTATACAATGTGAAGCTTAGACTTACGTTTTAAAGATGCAGCGATGTATAAATCTTCAATTTGTCACTAAATGATATGTGTTGGTGCAGAAAATAGTTGAACACTGAAATTCATTGGAGCTAGAGAACACGAGATCGCCGACGAAACCTGTAAGATAAAGTCTAGATCGGAGATGGGTGGTTTCGGCAAGATCCTCCGACAGTCAAGTTAGTTTCCTGACCAATAAGGAATAGAGTACTCAGGAGAATTAAAGTAGAGAGGAGAGCTTAAAAAGAAAGACATATCTGGAGGATTTCTTTTACAGACAGAGCTCGTAACAGAATGATAGTGACAGTCATAATAGAATGTCAATAGGCCGTTCATGTCACTAACAGTTCGTTACGAAGAGTGGACTGTCATTTATCATGACATGTAGATGATTGAATTTTATTTATTAGAGTTTGGATGAGAGGTTGGAGATTTTTGTACTTGATAGCAAGCTGCCCATATCGGTGATGAAGAACTCGAAGTCGGACTAGCCGAACTTGAAGGTCAGCTTCCAAGTAGCAGATGGTAAACTGACGATCAGGTTTTAAGCTTGGATTTTGCTGGTGTTGCCTTTGATAACTTTCATGAGCTCGGCTGTCCTTGAGGTCCGCCGAAAGTAGGTATAGGCATTCGGACTAGAGGCCAGAGAGAGAACGATAGGATCTTCAATGAGGACTGCAACCAGACATTCTAACAGGAGCTCAGTTGAGATAGCAGAGTTTCAAGATTAACTAAAAGTTGAGACAAGTGAGTGTTAAGACTCATGGCTTCTCGCTGCTGCTGTTTTAACTACTCCTAGAAGTTCGGCCGCTCTCAAGATCGCTCAAAATTATATCAGCATTTCTTCGAGAGGACTGAAGGTTGGAAAGGTTGATGGATTCTTTGATTAGAACCATAATCATACCCTCTTAGAAAAGTTGAAGGCGAGGTTCTTTTGCTGACTCAAGTTCCTCTAGCCGAGGTCTTTAGTGTAGGAGTGCTTAGGTCTGCTATTCATAAAATGGAGTAGAGAAACTTGACTGAAGAGAAATCTAGCTAGAGAAAAATTCGATTGGCTAGGATCTCTGATGTGAGATTGATGAGATCTACCATCTGTAGTGAAGAAATTTAGCTGCCTTCAAGGTTGGCATTCAGATAAGGTCATACTATGCTGGGATTCGATATTCGATGGAGTTCTGTTGTTTATCTTGAGCTAAAGATTAGAATCAGTCAAAGGACAACTCTTCTTACTATTCAAGTTCGTCAAGCCAAAGTTCATCATGCCTTTCATAAATTCTGCAATCACTAAAAAAGAGCTAATAATTATCATTGAGAAGATCATCTGACATACATAAGCTGAAGGTCATCCTTCCAGAATTCGAATGGAACAATGAAGCAATTTAGCTGAAGCTTGAACCCAAATGCCACTACTTTAGGTAGTACCGTATCAAGGTCGGGCAATCCATTAGATTTTGGCAGAAATTATTTTATCCTCAATACTTGTCCTCCTACTCCCGAGTTCGAAGTTCAAATGAAGGGAGTACAAAAGCTGTGATTGTCAAAGTCCTCTTTAGATTTTCCACTCTCAGAAGATGAAAAGTTTTGGCTTTTCTAGATTAGCACCAAAGTTTCTTTAAAGTTGAATGATTTAAAAAGACTTCTGCTTTTGAAATTCTTTCCAGCATGGAGCTCCATGTACGGTGTCATAAATATTTTGTCAAACATCTAATGTAGTCATGATGAGTGGGACACGCAGCGGATGAGGTTTGGACGAAAGGGATTTGCAATCATAACTATCTCAGGACTTTTTCGATTATTTAAGCATCATCTTCCTCCCAATTTCCTACCTTCACCACCTATTCTTCCTCTCCCCATTTTCTTCTCCATCCTTCATCTTTTTTCAGCTTGAGCATTTTGTTCCATTCTCTTCTATGATTTCTCCAGTCATCGACGTCTTCTCTGTTCTTCCTTCACTATTCTAATAGCATCGCTAAGATCTTCATCTTAGGTTAGCAATCTAACCCTTCCCTTGTATTTTCTTTATTATCCTTTTGCCCTTTGTTCTTCAAAAACTTCTTTGCATTTTATCTGCCAATTCATTCCGATTTTAGGAGATTTTTCTCGATTTAGTTTGATCCAAATGTCCTCTGAAATATCCTGATCCTTCAATTCTAGGAGCTCATCCAATTTAAACTTCTCAAATTCTGATCCTAAGAAGACAATCAAACTCATAGAAGTACCTCGTCTAACCTTCATTTTTGAGACCATCCCTTGCTCCTCTCCCAAAGACCTTTTCTTAATTAGAATCCAATATAGGGTTTCTTCTAAATATGAACTGGAGCTTCTCGGGCCAAGCAGCCGAGCTTATGCTCCTCCCCCGGGTTACTTTTGTTTATATTCTAAAGTCCTTCGTACTAGTCTGAGACTTTTTTTCCTTCTTTTGTTATCACTCTTTTTCATTTCTTAGATATATCTTTGTTATTCATCATCCCGAACTCCTTCAAATTCATCATAGGATTCCTTGCCCTCTATCTTTCAGTCAAAGTCCGTCCTATTATTTCTTTATTTCAAAATTACCTCATCCTTAAGTGTCATCCTTCTGCTAAGAACTAGTTGCATTTGTCTCTCCAGTTCGGTAAGAAGGGATTGCTTAAGGGTGTCCCTTCCTTCATTCATAATTAGAAGAAAAAAGTCTTCTTCGTGTCCTATCCTTCAGTAGAATTAGGACTTCCTTCTTGGGGACCATTGAGAGACTCAATCTATCGAGCTCCAAGATTAGAAAGAGAAGACCTTGACTCTGTCAATAAATTGAAAGTCTATAAAGTTTCTTTACTATTCGAGCTAGTCAACAACCAAACCTTATACAACCTCAGTTTAAGCCCTCTTAATCCCAAGGGTATACATTCACATCTTCTTTTGTTCCTTTTGTCTTTCTTCTAACCTAAGCTTAGTTGTTGTTGCAGAAATGACTCCCGAAGAAGTAGAAATACTGTCAAAAGAACTTTGGGCCTAGAAAAGAAAGAAGAATGCCCCTAGGGAGATGTCCAAGTAGGCAAAGGTCTGGGGGCCAAGCTCAACTGCTCCAGCATAGGGAGCCCCTACTTTAGAGATTGTAGTGCTCTTGACAACCTTGAGTCCGCCAGTCGAGGTTTTCGCTCCTGCACCTCCTTCTGAAGAGGAGATGAGAAAGAGAAAGAAGAACATAGTCACCAGGAAAGCTCAACACCAACAGAATTCGAGAGAGTCCAGTGGCAATAGTATTGATTGGGAGAATGCCTCCTTTGATGATTGGAAGGTCGTCAAGGCTCTGATTGATGGATGCACCCTTTCGAACATCATTGACAGGATCGTCTACATCGATCTTGACCAGCAAGTCAAGGATTCTCTCAGGGCCTATCTTGAGGTAGTTGTTCTATTCCTTCTTCATATTTACTCATATGTTCACTAGTGGCACAACTAACTTCGTTGTTCATAGGTGGGCCACCAACTAATCGCCAACATCAAGGTGATCAACATTCACAAGGCTGAAGCCTCGAAGGCTATGGAGGTAGCTCAGGAATGCTAGGCAGAAGTGGGGCATCTTTCGATTGAGGTCGAGCATCTACAAGGGATGCTCAAGAAGGAAGAGCAAGTATTGGCCGATTTGAGGGCAGCACTGACCTCAAAAGAAGAGAAAAGGAGGGAGGTCAAGGTTAATTTTGCTGAAGAAAAGAAGCAAGTCACCAAGGCTATGGATATTTCCTCCTTCAAGTCTTCAGAGGAGGAAAAGAATATTAAGGTAGCATTCGCTCAAGCAGCCTTTAATAAGAGATTCGAGCTCTGCCAAGCGAACATTGCAGAGAAATTTCCATAGTTGGACCTCAGTTTCTTAGCAGAAGAATCTTTTGAAGATGAGGCAGAGCGCCCTATAACCAAAAATTGATCTTTTAGATGATGCTACTGAGCCTGCTGAATCCATCCCAACACCTTCTAAGGAGCTGGCATCTACTGAAGGTGTACCGAGCTCTTCTGCTGCTCCTCTAGAGGTTTGAGACCTCTTATACTTTCTTTTTTTTATCTTTCATGTACTTAAATCTTTTAATTAATGAAAGTGAATTTCTTTTCTTTGCCATACTTCTATGTCATGATACATTTATATATCAAGTGTAGTCTCCAGTCAAAGCCAAACCATTGCCTTAGGGGATCCCCTTAGAGACCCATGTCAAGAAATTAAGGAAGTTCACCAAGTTAGCAAGAAGCTAAAAAAGACTAAGGATGAACTTCAAAAATCTAAAAAAAATTATGCCGAAGCTGCTATCAAAATCAACTACCCATGCCAGTCATCCAAATAATTTTTCAAAAAAATACACTACAAAGAAGTATCATCTAAGTAAAGAACTGGAAGAGACCAAGAAGCTTGCCTGCGAGAAGTCTTGGACTCTGACTGCAAAAATCAGCTCTCTCGAAGTCGAGCTCATAGCAACAAGGGAGAAAATTCAACTATTGGAGGGGAGCTCAGTTTAGTCCACTAACCAAGAGGAGTATGGTTGAGATTAGTTTAAAAGATTCTCAGAGCTCCATAATTAATTATGCACGGCCAAAGGCTCATATAACAACTACAGGCTCGACTGAGGTGACCAAATTGCTGAACTCCAATGGATAGTTTAGAAAGCTGATGAAGAGATTGCTTGGCTTTGGATGTGGTTGGCAGACAGGGCTCAAGTTGGCTCAAGCAGTGATTTCGAGAAGATTGCTTCTCTGAGGAGGATCCAGGGGAACCTTTCTGAGTTGTACGAAAAAGATAAGACCAAACTACAATAACTGAAAATACAAATGGTCTACCAAAAGAATGCTGTAAAAGATGCTAAGGCCGAGTCGGCTATTTTGAGGAAGAGGTTGAGGAAGGTCGAAGAAGATTTTTGAAGATCTCATAAATTGTTGGGCAAGAGTTTGATAGTGAGGCAAGAACTCGAGGATAAGGTGAATGATTTGAAGCTTTCTCTTCTAATAGCCGAAGCCGGCAGTTCGAAGTTCGAGTAGGATCTTGTCCTTTCTTTTTCTTTTCCTCCCCCCCCCCCCCCCTTTTTTTGTTGTAATTGGTCTTTGAGACCTGTGTACCAAACTTTGGCTTAATGAAATTGTGCTTCTTTTGATTACTCTCTTGTGTTTTGTTTGGATTCAATACTTGTTGTTCTCTTGATGTCTGCCTTATATCTGATGTTGATGCTGTTTTGGAATAATGATCTTAATCCAATGTTTAGTTGGCGTGTCCTACTTGTTTATAAATAAGGATCTTCCAAACTTTAGGAATTAACTTTTCATCATATTTAGAAATTGGGATCTTTTGTATCCATCACGAGGGTCTTTAATTGCATTAGGACGAGGTCTTCCTCCTATTTCTAATGCAGCTGGCTTCTTATTAATAATTGAAGATCTTCACATCCCTCATAAGAATCTTCATCCTCATTAGAATGAGATCCACCTCCAATTTCTGATGTGGTTGGCTATTATCCTTGTTAGAATAAGATCTACCTCCCACCTCCTATTCTTAATAAGATTATCGAGATGCAAAAGGGCCATTGAGAGGGCCTCTTCCCATTATCTCTTATTTAAGAACTGAACAACCTCATTAAGATGAGGTTAACCTCCTGTTTAAGAATGAAGGCCTTCAATCCCTCATAAGGATCTTCATCCACATCAGGATGAGGTCCACCTTCTATTCCTAACGTAGTTGGCTATTATTCTTGTTAGGATGAGGTCCATCTTCTATTTCTAATAAGATTGCTGAGACACAAAAAGATCATTGAGTAGATCTTTTTTCGTTACCTCCTGTTTAAGAATCAAAGGCCTTCACCCTCGTTAAGACAAGAATAACCTTTTATTTTAGAATTGGAGGCCTTCAATCCCTCGTAAGGGTCTCCATCCATGTTAGGACGTAGTGCATCACCTATTCCTGATATGATTGGCTATTACTCTTGCTAGGATGAGGTCCACCTCCTACTCTTAACAAGATTATCAGAGTGCAAAAGGACCATTGAGAGAGCCTCTCTCCATTACCTCCTATTTAAAAATCGAAGGCCTTCATCCTCATTAAGATGAGGTTAACCTCTTATTTAAGAATCGAAGATCTTCAATCCCTCGTAAGGATCCTCATCCATGTTAGGATGAGGTCCACCTTCTATTCCTGACATAGTTGGCTATTATCCTTGTTAGGATATGATCCACCTCCTATTCCTTGCAAGGTTGCTGGGGTGCAAAAGAGCTATTAAGAGGGCCTCTTCCTATTACCTCCTATTTAAGAATTGGAGGCTTCAATCTTGTTAAGAAGAGGTTAACCTCCTATTTAAGAATCGAAGGCCTTCAATCCCTCATAAGGATCTTCATCTATATTAGAACAATGTCCACCTCCTATTCCTAATGTGATTGGCTATTATCCTTATTAGTACGAGGTCCACCTTCTATTTCTAATAAGTTTACCAAGGGATAAAAGGGCCATTGAGAGGACCTCTCTCCATTACCTCCTATTTAAGAATCGGAGGCCTTCACTTCATTTAGGAATGAAGTTTGGTTGAATAATTTCCTACCATCATCCAATGTGCACCAAAAACAAAGATGTTAAGATAAAAAAAATTTATTGAAGTGAGGTTATTGATAATACATTCATAAATTTTTCAAGTTTTAGGATCACGAGAGTGTAGTCCCTCCAAGCTTCTTTAGATAATAAGTTTCTAGTCAGACGATTTCTACAATCTCATAAGAACCTTTCTAGTTTATGGTGAGCTTTTCTTGATTTTATGGTTGTGAGATGTCTGCTCATCATAGCATCAGATCTTCAACCTTAAATATTTTGCTCTTGATTTTGGAATTATGATATCGAGCCACTTTCTACCTATAAGTTGTGATCCAAATTTGGGCCTTCTCATGCTTTTTCTCTAGTAAATCAAGATTTGTCTTGAGATCCTATTAATTATTCTATTTATTGAAGCCTTTAACTCTTGCTGAGGGAAGTTCAAGTTCAACTGGTATGATTGCCTCAATCCCAAAAGCCAAAGCAAATGGAGTTTCTCCAGTTGGCAATCTTTGGATGGTTCTGTAAGCCTAGAGCACATGATAGAGTTTATCCACCTATTTGCTTTTTGTCCTTTTAAGCCTTTCCTTTATTTCTTGTAATAGAGTTTTGTTAGTTACCTTGCCCTCATCATTCGCTTGAGGATGAGCTATAGATGTAAAATGATGAAAAATATTCAAAACTTCACAGAATTCAGTAAATTTTGTTCCTGCGAACCGGCATCCATTATCGATAATCAAAGCCTAAGGTAGGTTGAATCTGCATACTATCGATTTTCAGACTAAGTCTTATACCTTGGTCGTTGAGATTTTTGCTAAGGATTCGATCTCAACCCACTTGGTAAAGTAGTCTACCGCCACTAGAAGAAATTTTTACCATCCGAAGGTGATGGAAAATAGCCCAAGTATATCCATTTTCCACACTATGAATAGTCATGGAGTACTTATAAGGGTATGAGTTGGAAAGTCGGTTGCCTTTGAATATTGGCATTCCTCTGACACTGGTTATATTTTCTTACATAGTTGCTTCCTATTACATGGTTGGCTAGTAGTATCCTTGATGGAGCAGTTTGTAACATAATGATTTGGCTCCAAGATGGTTTTCATATATTCTTTCATGAACTTTTCTCAGAACATAATCAGCTTTAGATGGTCAAAGACATTGAAGAAGTGGCAAAGAGTAAGATCTCTTATATAGTTTTCCCTTATACAAAATATAATGAAAGACCTGATTCCTCAATTTCTGAGCTTTCTTTAAATCTCTGGGAAGAATGCCATCTTTGAGATAAAGGATTAATAGATCAATCTAGCTGGGCTCAGGATCTACTTCCATTAAGGTCTAGAACTCCTCTGAACTCGAATGCTGAAGAACTTCAAAGAAAACCTCTTTTGGTGATTCATTTAAAGCCCAAGTAGCCAATTTAGATAAGAGGTCAGCTCTTGAGTTTTTTGCTCTGAGAATCTACTAGATATCAAAATTGCTAAAGCACCTTATCCAAATACTTTTTCATACTTTCCTCCCAAGCTTCATAGCTGTTATTGACTTACCCCACCACCAACTAGGATCACTATAGACCTTCACATGGTCCACCCCTAATTTCTTAGCTATTCTCAATCCCACAATCAGGACTTCATATTCTACTCGATTATTAGTAGCAGAAAATTTGAAGCATAGTGCATATTCTATAATAACCCCTTTTAGATTGATAAGAATCAAACCTACGCCTACTCCGGATGCATTAGACAAATCGTCAACATACAAAGCCTAAAAGTCTTTAGAAAGATCTGTTTTCTCTTCAGAGAAGCTCGACTGTAAACTAGAGATGCCGATCTCCCATTGTTCAGGTTCATCTTCATCCAGGATAGTGCATTCTACTATAAAGTTAGCTAGTATTTGAGCTTTAATAGATGGCCGAGATGAAAAATTGATATCAAATTTAATGAGCTCAATTATCCACTTTGCTATTCTTTCAGAGGTATCTTATCAGTGAAGGACTATCTTTATTGGTAGATCTATGAGGAGTCTGCTGTATACCCTTGAAAATAAGATCAAAGTTTCCTGACTGTAATCAACAAAGCATAGATTAGCTTTTTTAATTTAGTATATCTTATTTCTGCATTCCTCAAAACTTGACTTATGTAGTAGATTGGCTTTTCAATTTTTTTCTTTTCTCTGATTAGGACTGTTCCAATGGTTGCAGGAGATACCACCAAATATAGGAATAACTCTTCTCCAGGTTTTGGCTTGACAAGAAGGGGAGGTGAAGTGAGGTAGTTTTTTAATTTCTTAAATGCTTGCTAACATTCAGGAGTCCAGCAGAAGTTCTTTAGTTGCTTCAGTACTTGAAAGAAGGGCATGCAACGTTCTGCCGATCTTGAAATGAAGTAATTCAAAGCTATAATTTTTTCTGTCAGGTGTTGAACCTTCTTTATTATCTTCAAAATGGTAATCTCTTAGATGGTTTGAATCTTTTCAGAATTTGCCTCGATGCCATGCCTTAACACCATAAATCCTAAGAACTTTCTCAAAGTTACTTCGATAGTGCACTTGGTTGGATTTAGCTTCATCTTTACTTTCGAAGTGTGTTGAATATCTTCTCAAGATAGTAATATGATTTGTTGAAGATTGATTCTTGACAAGCATATCATCCACATAGACCTCCATATTGTGGCTGATCTATTTCTTAAAGATCTTGTTCATCAGGTGCTGGTATATTGCACCTGCATTTCTGAGTCTAAAGGGCATAACCCTATAACAATAAAGACTATGGTCAACAATAAAAGTAATTTTTTCTTCATCTTTTGGTACCATCCGAATTTGATTATAGTCGAAGAAAGTATCCATAAAAGTAAGGAGCTCATGGCCCAACATTGCATCCACCAGTTGATTAATTTTGGATAGAAGATAGCTATCCTTTGGATAGGCCTTGTTCAAATCTATGAAGTTTATGCACATCCTTCACTTACTGTTTGCCTTCTTGATGAGGACCATATTTGTAATCCAGTCTGGGAAGGATACCTTTCGAATGAACATGGCCTTCAGAAGCTTGTCGACCTTGTCTGTAAAGGCCTTTCGCCACTCTGATGCAAAGCTGTGCTTTTTTTATTTCACAGGTTGGTGCTTGAGATTAATAGCTAGATGATGTTCCATCACTTCTATATCTATCCCAAGCATATCTATTGGGACTCAGGCAAAGATATTGGCATTCCTTCGTAAGAAATTGATGAGCTGCTTGTTAACCTCTTCTTTTAAATTGGAACCAATCTGGATTATATGATTCTTGTTGGTGCAGAATCTGGTTGATGCCGGATCGAGCTGGAGTCAAGAAAGATGAGATCGTCATCGGTGATCTATAAAATAAAGTTTCATTTGGAGTCGGTGGTGGTGGCTTCGGTAGGATCCTCCGATGTTCAAGTCAGCTCTTCTAGCCAACAGAAATGGAGTGCTTAGGTAAGAATTCAATAGAGTTTTAGGAAGGAGAAGAGAGTTTAGAGAAAACATATCTAGAGGATCCCTTTTTATAGACGGAGCTTATCGTAATCATTCGATAGTGGGCTGCTCGGAGCTATGTAGAGTTTATTACGAAGAGAGATGTCTGTTGTTATGATGTGGCCATTTGATAGTGGACCACTCGGGGCCACGTGGAGTTTGTTATGGAGAGTGGTGTTCGTTGTCATGAAGTGGCAATTCATTGAGATTTAATAGTCGAAGTTCGGAGGAAGGTGTTGGATGGTGAAGAGCTTTGATATACATCAATTTTAGAGAAGTTCAAACTCCTAAAGAGAATATATCTAGAGGGGATCATCCAGAAGAAATGCTAACTGAACTCTGAAAGTAATCCATTGAAGGAATTCGACTAAAGAAGAAGTTCGAAAGATGTTTGGCTACTGGAGGAATCTGACTGAAGGAGAAGTCTGAAAAAAGTTCAGCTCCTGAAGGAACTTGATTGAAGAAGAAATTCAGAAGGAGTTTGACTCCTGAAGGAGTTCGATCGAAGAAGAAATATGAAAAAAGTTTGGCTCCTAAAGGAGTCCGACTAAAGGCGAAGTCCAGAAGAGTTTGGCTCCTATAGAAATCTGACTGAAGAAGAAATTAGAAAGGAGTTCGGCTCCTGAAGAAGTTTGGCCGAAGGAGAAATCTAAAAAGAGTTCGGCTGACTGAAGGAGAAGTCTGGAAGGAGTTTGGCTCTTATAGAAATCCGATTGAAGGAAAAGTCTAGGAGGAGTTTGGCTCCTATAGAAATCGACTGAAGGAGAAATCTATGAGGAGTTTGGCTCCTATAGGAATTCAAATGAAGGAGAGGTTCAGAAGGAGTTCGGTTCTTATAGAAATTCGACTGAAGAAAAAGTTCAGAAGAAGTTTGGCTCCTATAGAAATCAAACTAATTGAGAGGTTCGAAAAGAGTTTGGCTCCTATAGGCACCCAACTGAAGGAGAAGTAAGGGAGGAGTTCAGCTCCTGGAGGAGTTCAACTGCAAGAGGAGTACAGTTGGAACTTGACCACTGGAAGAGTTCGACTGACTGAAGGAGTTTGGGTAAGGTTCGATCGCTGGAGGAGTTCGACTAGTGTCCGATCGTTGGAGGAGAATTTTCGATCGAAGCTCTTTTCTGATTACCAGTTGCATTAGGCTAAGCATTAGACTGAACTTTGATGGAACTGGGATTTATCCCCAGCAATAGTCCCCCCACTCTCGAGTTCAAAATTTGAAGGAAATATAAAAAAGATAACTGCTGAAGTCCTTTTTCGGACTCTACACCATTAAGGTTGAAGCTCGAGGGGAGATCTTATCTTCAACCAAGGTTGATGGAAATCTTATCTCTTGTTGACGTAGATGTTGAAGCTCGAGGGAGATCTTATCTCCAACCGAGGTTGAAGGAGATCTTATCCTCTATTGATATAGACGTTGAAGCTCGGGAAAAATCTTATCTCCAACTGAGGTTGAAGTTAAAGTTGAAGAAGATTTTATCTCCTGTTGATGTAGAAGCTCAAGAAAGATCTTATCTCCAGCCGAAGTTGAAGTTGAAGTTGAAGTTGATGTAGATGTTGAAGCTCGGAGAAGATCTTATCTCCAGTCGAGGTTGAAGGAGATCTTATCTCCTACCGACGTAGTCGTTGAAGCTCGGGAGAGATCTTATCTCCTACCGAGGCTAAAGTTGAAGTTGAAGAAGATCTTATCTCCTATTGATGTAGAAGGGAGAGATCTTATCTCCAATCGAGGTTGAAGTTGAAGTTGAAGTTGACATAGACGTTGAAGCTCGAGGAAGATCTTATCTCCAATCGAGGTTGAAGAGAGAAGTCTTGAAGCTCGGGAAGAATCTTATCTCCAGTCGAAGATTTCCAGCTGAGGTTGAAGTTGAAGTTGAGGTAGACGTTGAAACTCAAGGAATATCTTATCTCCAACCGAGGTTGAAGTTGAAGTTGAAATTAAAGGAGATCTTATCTCCTATTGATGTAGAAGCTTGGAGGAGATCTTATCTCCAGTTGAGGTTGAAGGAGATCTTATCTCTTGTTGACGTAGACATTGAAGCTCGGAGGAGATCTTATCTCCAATCGAGGTTGAAGTTAAAGTTGAAGAAGATCTTATCTCCTATTGATGTAGAAGTTCGAGAGAGATCTTATCTCCAGCCGAGGTTGTTGAAGTTGGAGTTGAAGTTGACGTAGATGTTGAAGCTCAAAAAAGATCTTATCTTCGGTTGAGGTTGATATTAACATTGAAGATGAAGCTCGGAGGAGATCTTATCTCCAGTTAAGATTGAAGGAGATCTTATCTCTTGTTGACGTAGACGTTGAAGCTTGAGGGAGATCTTATGTCCAGCCGAGGTTTAAGGAGATCTTATCTCTTGTTGACGTAAATGTTGAAGCTCGGAGGAGATCTTATCTCCTATCGAGGTTGAAGTTGAAGTTGACGTAGAAGCTCGGGAGAGATCTTTGCTCCATCTGAGGTTGAAAGAGATCTTATCTACTGCAATTGTTGGACACAATAGGGCCATTATCGGGGCCTCTCCTCTCATCCTATCTAAAATGAATGAGGTCTTCGAGTTTGCTCATGTTAGGATGAGGTTCTCCTTCTGTTCCTAATGGGCTATGGGGCACATAGGGCCATTGTCAGGGCCTCTCCCCCTATTTCATCTAAAATGAACGAGGCCTTCGATTTTGTTCATATTAGGATGAGGTTCTCCTACTGTTCCTAATGAGCTATGGGGCACATAGGAACATTGTCAGGGCCTCTCCCTCCATCTCATCTAAAATGAATGAGGCCTTCGACTTTGCTAAAGTTAGGATGAGGTTCTCCTCCTATTCCTAATGGACTGTGGGGGCACATAAGGGCCGTTGTCAGGGTCTCTCCCTCCATCTCATCTAAGATGAATGAGACCTTCAACTTTGCTCATGTTAGGACGAGATTCTTCTCATGTTCCTAATAGACTGTGGGGGCACATAAGGGCCATTGTCAAGATCTCTTCCCTCATCTTATTTAAAATGAACAAGGCCTTCGATTTTGCTCACATTAGGATAAGGTTCTCCTCCTATTCCTAGCGGGCTATGGGGGCACATAAGGGCCATTGTCAGGGCCTCTCCCCCCATCTCATTTAAAATGAACGAGGCCTTCGACTTGCTCATGTTAGGATGAGGTTCTCCTCTTATTCCTATCATGGCCACTATTGATTGCTTCTTCCTAGTAGTATAGCCTCAGATTTTCTAAATTCAAAGGTCGTGAGAGTGTTCTTCCTCCAAGCTCCTTCAGACGATAAGTTTCAGGTCAGACGACCTCCTCTATTTCATATAGACCTTTCCAATTTGGGGCAAGCCTTTTCTAGTTCTGAGGCTGAGAGATGGTGGCTCGCCGAAGTACTAAGCCCCCCTAGAGATAGCATTGATGATGCTGGAAGGCGGTCGATCTTCTTGTTGTTCCTCCCTTATTGGTGGTTCTAGCTACGGTAGTGCCATTGGCTTGCTTTAGGCCAGCATCTGTGGAATATTGATAGGAAGGCATAGTTGTGAAATCTTCAGGGTGGAGAACTTCTTCACGTCCTTCTATTGGAGCTTCTTTGATGACGAGCTCGGGGAGGAGTTTGGGCTCGCTCGTGCTCGAAGGAAGTCCAAGAGGATGGCCAAACTTTATTCGACCTTCTACCAGCGATGCTGAAGAATTTCATTCAGCCCTCTCTGATATTCATCAGGGAATTCAAACTTGGGCATGGATGTTGGTTGCTGATGAAGTGAACTGCAAACTGATGGCTCATCAGGTCAAAAAAGAAGATCGTACCTAGCTTCAACATTGAGTACCAGTGTCTTGCTACTTCCTTTAAGGTAGATGACAAAGCTCGACATAAGATGGCGTCTGGTGCACCATGGAGCAGCATCATAGTCCAGAAGGTCTTTAGATGATCGATCAGATCAGAGGTTCCATCGTAGCTTTCAAACTAGGAGAAGCTCAAAGTTCGATGGAATGGACTCTTGCATAATTTGAAGAGAGAAAGGAGAATCGGTGCGAACATCGTCATGGTGAGCTGGGGCGATGTGGTCGAGCTCTTCAATCCGCTGATCCATTTTTCATAATTTTTGATCGAGGAAGTCAACTCGATCGCAGGTCTTGAAAGGCTTCCCACCATGGATGGAGAAGACCCCTTCTAGAGAAGAACCATGATCCAAGCAAGGATCCTCTACTCTCTGTTTCTCCTTCCCAGGGGTGATGGGTATGCTAGCCCAAATGCTCCTCCTTGGGATTAGTTTCTGACATTCCGACGATGGGTTTGCTGGCAGAACCGCCATCGGAGGTTGCCGCATGACCTACACTATTTTGGCGAGGCCCTAAATCTACTGCATCAGCAGGTTAAAATGCTCCAAATCTACCATGACCACTGGTAGAGGTGGTGGTTGAAGCACCGATGATGGAGCAGAAACAGATGGATCTAGCTCAAACCATAAAGAAAAAGGTCGGCAAGATCGACTGAGCACTCCTTTAAGAACAAGGATACCTCAAGAACTGAGGTCCCTTCCTCTAGCATCAATTTTCAATTCTATTGGTGCAGAATCTAGTTGATGCCAGATCGAGCTGAAGTCGATGAAGATGAGGTCACCGTCGGTGACCTACAAAATAAAGTTCTATTTGGAGTTGGTGGTGGTGGCTCCGGCAGGACCTTCCGACAATCAAGTCAGCTCTTCTGGCCAACAGAAATGGAATGCTCAAGCAAGAATTCAACAGAGTTTCTGAAAGAAGAAGATCATACCCGGCTACAACATCGAGTACCAGTTTCTTGCTGCTCCCTTCAAGGTAGATGAAAAAGTTTGACATAAGATGATGTCTGGTGTGCCATGGAGTAGCATCATAGTCCAGAAGGTCTTTAGGTGATCGATCGAATTAGAGGTTCCATCGTAGCTTTCAAATCGAAGGAAGTTCGAAGTTCGATGGAATGGACTCTTGCATAATTTGGAGAGAGAAAGGAAGATCAGTGCGGACGTCATCATGGTGAGCTGGAGCGACATGACCAAGCTCCTCAATCCGTCGATCCATTTTCCATAGTTTCTAATTGAGGATGTCAACTCGATCGTAGGTCTTGAAAGGCTTTCGACCGTGGATGGGGAAGGTCCCTTCTGGAGAAGAATCATGATCCAAGCAAAGATTCTCTACTCTCTATTTTTCCTTTCTAGGGGAGACGGGTATGCTAGCCCAAGTGCTCCTCCTTGGGATCAGTTTCTAACATCCCGATGGTGGATTTGCTAGCAGAATCACCACTGAGGGTTGCCACATGGCCTGCACCATTTTGGTGAAGCCCTAAATCTGTTGTATAAATAGGTTAAACTACTCCGGATCTACCATGGCCATCGATGGAGGTGGTGGTTGAAGCGCCAGCGATGGAGTAGGAACAGATGGATCTGGTTCAGACCTTGAAGAAGAAGATCAGTAGGATCAACTGAGCACTTCTTTAAGAATAAGGGTACATTAGGAACTAAGGTTCCTTCCTCTAGCACCAATTCTATAGGTGTAGAATCTGGTTGACATCGGATCAAGCTGGAGTCGAGGAAGATGAGATCGCCATCGATGATCTACAAAATAAAGTTCCATTCGATAATCAAGTCAACTCTTCTAGCCAACAAAAATAGAGTGCTCAGGCAAGAATTCAGCAGAGTTTCGGAAAGGAGAAGAGAGCTTAGAGAAAATGTATCTAGAGGGTCCCATTTTATAGATAGAGTTTGTCATAACCATCCGATACTAGGCTGTTCGGGGTCATATGGAGTTTGTTATGGAGAGAGGTATCCATTGTTATGATGTGGTCGTTCGATAGTAGGCCGCTCAGGGCCACATGGAGTTTGTTATGGAGAGTGGTCTTCATTACCATGAAGTGGCCATTCGTTGAGATTTAATAGTCAAAGTTCGAAGGAAGAAGGTATTGGATGGTGAAGAGCTTTGATATAATCAATTTCAGAGGAGTTTTAGACTCCTAAAGAGAATATGGCTAGAGGGGATCATCTGGAAGAAATGCTAGCTAAACTTTGAAAGTAATCCACTAGAGAAATCCGACTGAAGGAGAAGTCTGGAAGGAGTTTGGCTCCTGAAGAAATCTGACTGAAGAAGAAGCCTGAAGGGAGTTTAGCCCCTAAAGGAACTTGACTGAAGAAGAAATCTGAAAGGAGTTTGACTCCTTGAGGAGTTCGATCGAAGGAAAAATTTGGAAGGAGTTTGGCTCCTAAAGAAGTCCGACTGAAGGAGAAGTTTGGAAGGAGTTTGGCTTCCGTAGAAATCCGACTAAAGGAGAAATTCAGAAGGAGTTTGGCTCCTAGAGGAGTTCGATCGAAGAAGAAATTTGGAAGGAGTTCGGTCGAAAGAGAAATTTGGAAGGTGTTCGGCTTCTGGAGGAGTCCGACTGAAGGAGAAGTCTGGAAGGAGTTTAGCTCCTATAGAAATCTGACTGAAGAAGAAGTCTGGAAGAAGTTTGGCTCCTGTAGAATTCTGACTGAAGGACAAATCTAGGAGGAGTTTGGCTCCTATAGGAATTTGACTAAAGGAGAGGTCTAGAAGGAGTTCAGCTCCTATAGAAATCTGACTGAAGAAAAAGTTCGGAAGAAATTTGGCTCCTATAGAAATCCGATTGAAAGAGAGGTCCAGAAGAAGTTCAGCTCCTGTAGGCACCCAATTGAAGGAGAAGTAAGGGAGGAGTTCGATCGTTAGAGGAGTTTGGCTGAAACTCGACCGCTATAAGAGTTTGGCTGACTGAAGAAGTTTGGCTAAGGTTCGATTGCTGGAGGAGTTCAACTGAGGTCTGACCATTGGAGGAGAATTTTCGATCAAAGCTCTTTCATGATTACTAGTTGCATTAGGCTAAGCATCAGACTAGACTTCGATGGGAGTGGGATTTATTCCCAACAATAGTCTCCTCACTCTTAAGTTTGAAATTCGAAGGAAGGGAGTATAAAAAAAGCGACTGCCGAAGTTTTTTTTCAGACTCTACACCATTGAGGTTGAAGCTCGGGGGGAGATCTTATCTCCAACTGAGGTTGATGGAGATCTTATCTCCTATTAATATAGATGTTGAAGCTCAGAGGAGATCTTATCTCCAACCAAGGTTGAAGGAGATCTTATCTCCTGTTGATGTAGACGTTGAAGCTATTAGATATATGTGCCCTAGAAGCCAGAATTGGCTGACACTTGTAATACACTTCTAGGGACAAAATTATAATTTTGACTAATATCAATAAAATGGGTTATTTTCTATCACATATGTGTATTTAGTGTCTGTGATACATTCTTTGAGTTAATGGTAATGATAATTCATATTCTCAAGAGTTGAAAATTTAAGACATGAATAATCATTGTTAACTCATAAAATGCTCCCGACCATAGGATCATCACGAGGATGGTGATTGATCTGGAAGGTTGGTATACAATCACTTCTTTTTAGTAGATGAGTCTTAAGTCTATGGTGTGGAGACACCAGAGCGAGAGTTTAGGTACTTGTTAGGGAATGAGGGCACTGAGCGTGACCACCTCGAGTAGTCATTAGGAAGTCTACCTTCTCGTCAATGACTGACTCGATGCTGCAGTAGTGTGTCTGGTTCTTTGACCTGAGGATGCATCGGCAGTTCACCTTGAGGGTGTTATAGTTTGACTACACCATTACTCGGTCTCCTAGCCATATGGAACCCTGAGGTGTATGTTGGCTATAGCATGTTCATTGTAGGAACTGGATTGCATCAAGATGGAATCTATCTACCTCGGTGGTAGAGGAGCAGCCCTATGATGATCATGAGAATCAAGTCCAGAAGCCCATGGCCATGGCAGAGTGAAATAATAGAAAGAGTTTCTATTTAGATTTTCACATTCGGACTTGAATCGAATGATTACATCATATGACAGAAACTAGGGTTTGACGAGTTCACCTTAACCCTAATCTGATCGGGGCTCAAGATAGAAGAACTTAATCACACAGGTAGCTGCACCAAGAGGTTCGCATTCAGCTCTGATGGGTTGCCACCATATACTGCTAGGTGTCACTGGTGGATTTTGGGAGCAATTAGAATGATTTAGATGATCGATCATTCTAGCTGTTCGAATCAGAAGAGTTCTGATCCATCGAAAGGAGTTTCGATGATGTCGATGATAGAGATCATGACATATCCCATTACCATACAGAACTGAACCTAACTGGGTCACACAAACAAGGGTTTGAATCTGGTGATCATCAATTGAACTGATCCTAGTTCAATTGATCTGAATGAGATTCAATTAGGTTCAAGAAAATCGTGCTAGCACTCGATTGAACCTAACGTTCTTCTTTTACTATCATAAATAAGTTGTCCTGACTGAGCCAAAGGAGTTTGTGCTCAATCAGAGGCCTTCACTATGGTCTGACTGGAGGTTGTCCAAGTCAGAAAAAGGTTGTCTTATTTTGTAAGACATTACCTGCCATTTTTGGTCACCTGCCATTTCTTGTTCTTTGACTTTGGTCAAAAGTCTGACCTTTGACTGGTCAAATGTTGACCATTGACACTTTGACTTTTGTCCACATGTCATGCACCTATTGGAGAGCTGGTGGGGGCCTTGTCCCCCTGCCAGAACCTGGCAAGGAGGAGGGCGCACGCCACCCTTGGCGTGTGCCCAAGTTGGAGGCGCCCTAGGAGTCCCTGTTGGATAGGGACTCCATCTCCTTTTTGGATTCCAATTAGAGTTCTCCTAAGAACCAACTTTGACTGGTCTTAGGCACCCTCTAAGGAGGAATCCAAGGGACTCTATTCCCACAATCAGATTTAGATCTGATTTCACAAAGGGTTGTGATTGGTTGGGAAGAAGAGGAGTTGGATCACAGCATAGTCTATAAATAAGACCCTGCGCCCAACTCAAAAGATTGAAAAAATCAAATTCTCCATGCCCCAAGGCTGCCTCTCCCCTCCTTCCTCCATGCCAAACCATCTTCTCCCTCTCCTCTCCACGTCCAAAAGGAGTTTTGGACCTTGGTTGGTGCAATCTAGATAAGAGAAAGGCGAGTAAAAGCTAGAAGGCTGCGCTGCTGCAAAGGACAACTGCTGATCTTCAAAAGGAGTTTTGAAGATCCTCCATATGAGATCCAGATCTGATTTTTGGAGATGTTATAGAGAAGAAGAGGATCTCCAGATCTAGCTTGAGTGGAGACCGATAGAGGCCAGGCACTTGCGTGGCTAGATCCAAAACCTTTCGCTGCATATAAGATCATCAACGGGTAATAGGATTACCCTATCAAGGTAAATTAAATTTGATTTAATTTATTTGATTTTATTTTAATTTTTAAAATAATAATAAAATATATCAAGATCTGATTAGGATTAAGAAAAATTTTTTTGAAATATATCTCTTGATCTGATCAGACCTAAACGAACTTGGACCGAGAAATCAGGATTTCCCTTCAACTGGTATCAGAGCCAAGGTTCTAAAAGTATTTAGATCTAATTTTAAATTTATTTTAATTAAAAAATAAGTGATTTTAGATGTCACATGAGATGTGATCAGATCTGAAATCAGAAAAAAATTAAAATTAAATGATTTGGATCTAAGATTAGAAAATATGCATGACTAGTTCTAAAATAGAATAGTTCTATAGAATAGTCTTGCATGTTTTTGATTTAATTTGATTAAATCATATTTTAGATCTATTTATTTACTATTTTTTGATATTATAATGGTTATAATAACATCTAAAAAATAGCAAATAAAAATTATTTAATTTTAAATATCATATGAGATATGATTGATGCATGTCTAGACTAGTTGTAGAATAGTTCTACATAATTATCTAGATTAGAATTTATTTTGATTAGATCAATTTAAATCTAATTTTTTAGATTATTATGAGATAATTTAGATCTGAAAATATGCATGATTCGATACATGAGATGTATGCAAAATATGCCATGATTAGATCTAATTTGTATATGAGATATATGATATAGATCTAAAACTGTTTTGTAGTATTGCATGTTCCTGATTAAGGCGTTCCTCTTGGCCGTCCGGTCATAAGAACGAAGAAGGGTTTAAAGGCCCTCTCTTCCCATTCGATGGGGTGTTCTTATGATGTGTAGGGGTGCTGCGTGTTCGTCCTTAATCAGAAACCCAAAACTTACTTTCTGCAAAACCCTAGATCCTGAAACCCTAGGATTTATTGTGCATATTTTGTTTATGAACCCTACTTAATTAAGAATTAAGTTTATGGAATATTAATTAGGTCTAAAATTGAGAATTTCAGATCTAAGACATATTCATAATACTGGGTTCGGGCTTGGGTAGCTCAATTAGGTCTAAGCGGTTGATCAAACCGAATCAAGAGTTGGTTAGATGGGATCAACAATGCTTAAATTGACCAGCCTAATAGGATTAAGTCTGGGTCAAGATCGAGTCACGATCAAGCAAGACCTAATTAGGCTCAGAGGTTAGAGTCTGGATTGTAGGCTAACCCAATTGGTTCTGACTCAACAATTTGGTGTCTAAGGTAAGTTTGGCACATACGACCGACTGGTTTTTAATTGGAAGCTACTCGACCTGAATGCGTTCTTGTACGAGTTAATGGCATATTCCTTCCACCGGTCTCACTTACCTGGCCATATCTGTTGACACAGTTCTGATCTGAGGTGGTCAATAATCCGAGCTAACCCATGCCACTAGGTTAGTCATAATTGTTATGACTAATGCCAAGTCTAGTTTAATGAGACCTGAATCAATTCTCCCTAAGAAAAGATTAAGTCTGAGGTCTTCCACCATTGTAGATGTGCGGGCCCTTCCCGGGGTTGATTGTTCTCGGCTGGATACAGTGGCTCAGTTGCACCGGAAAAGATGCAACCATGTCTATTAGGCATTGGATGCTATGGGCTGGAGGATGAGTTGGGCTCAATATTTTGGATACGGTGAGAGACTCAATTAGGAACCCAGTCTATGCAAATGGTGGGTCTGACTTAACTAAGGAGTGGATCAATATTTTGGATACGGTGAGATTCATGAATTAGAGACCAAGTTTGGGTGCACCATGATTAGAGAATCATTGAACAAGAGTTGTTCACTCATTGGCTAACCCATCACCAATAACTGTTAGGTGAGGTGATGAGTCAGTTGGTGAGACCGCACCACCCACTAGAAATCATTAATCATGGAGATTTTTGCATCTCTACAGAGGGAGTGTAGGGATCCGAGAAAATAGTGGGAGCTAATTTGTTTAAAAATAAAATCCCTAAATAAATTGGTCAAGTCAAAATTACAGTATCTAACTAGAATCTTTGACTCTCTACAGGAAAAATGTCTGCGTCCAACCCATTGGCACGTATCCTGGACACACATAGACTGACTGGACCCAATTATAAAGATTGGCTCAGGAACTACAAAATTATTTTGGGTTCGAGAAGTTAACCCATGTTTTGGACCAGGACCCTCCCACCTTACCAGCCCGTCCATCCTGTTGAACAGAGAGCGTCTCTGGAAAAATGGATTAGACGAAGATAATAAGGCCAGATATTACATGTTGGGCTCGATGTCTGATGAGCTCCAGCGCCAACATGAAGATATCGGGACTGCTCGCCAAATGTTGGCTCACCTGCAGGAGATGTTTGGTGAACAGAGTCGCGCAGCCAAATATCAAGTCACGAAATGACTTTTTAAGGCTAAGATGCGTGATGGGCAGTCAGTCCAAGATCACTGTCTGACAATGATCAAGGACATGGAAGAGCTTGAGAAGCTCGGTGTGAAGTTGGACTTGGATCTGCAGAACGATATTATTCTGCAATCCTTGACTGATGCATATGGGCAATTCATCATGAATTACCACATGCATAAACTTCAAAATTCCTTGGCCGAATTAATGAATATGCTGGTTACCGCTGAGCTTTCTATGAAAGGTTCTAAAGGCTCAGTTCTTGCTATGGAACGGACTTCTTCCAAAAGAAAGTCTTATGGAAAGAAAAAGAAGTCTGTGAAAAAGCAAAAGGTGGAAGGATCAAAGAAGAAGAAGGCAGAAGCCGAAGAAAAAGGCCGATGTCAAAGGAAAGTGTTTCCATTGCAACAGCGACGGCCATTGGAAGCGGAACTGCCCTACTTACCTGGCCACCCTGAAGAACAAGAAGGAAGGTCCTTCTGGAGGTATGCTCGTTATTGAGTCTAACCTTACGGTTTCTTCTGCATCCAGTTGGGTGCTTGACTCTGGTTCTAGTGCTCATCTGTGCACTTTCATGCAGGGTCTTGAGGATAGCAGGAGGCTGAGGGATGGAGACATGATCCTACGCATCGGTAATGGAGCAAGAGTTGCTGCAGTAGCCGTGGGAACATACCCTCTTCGATTACCATCTGGTTTAGACTTAGTTTTGAAAGACTGTTATTATGTGCCTGCAGCTAGCAGGAATTTGATTTCTGTTTCATGCTTAGCACAAGAAGGTTATGTGATCACCTTCTTTAAGGACCATTGTAACATTCTTTATGAAAGAAATAAAATTGCAAATGGTTTCCTTATTAATGGTCTTTATCAGCTACATATTGATGTACCTGTTCTAACTATCGAGCAAAACGTGAATGCCAAACGACCTAGGGATAGTCCAAACGACAGATATCTATGGCACCTGAGATTAGGTCATATAGCAGAAGATAGGATCAACAAATTGGAGAAAAATGGGCTATTGAGTCCATTGACTTTCCGAGTCATATCCAACTTGTGAATCTTGTCTTCAAGGCAAAATGACTAAACTCCCTTTTGTTGGACATGGGGAGAGGGCCACAGATCTCCTTGCCCTAGTACATACTGATGTGTGCGGCCCATTTGATGTGCCGGCTAGAGGCAATTTTGTCTACTTCATTACCTTTACCGATGATCTGTCTAGGTATGGGTATGTGTATCTTATGAGACACAAGTCTGAAGCTTTTGAAAAGTTCAAAGAATTCAGACATGAAGTAGAAAAACAAACTGGAAAACCCATTAAGGTTCTTCGATCAGATCGAGGAGGTGAATACCTTAGCCAGGGAATTCCTAGACTATCTCAAGGAAAATGGCATAGTCTCTCAATGGACTCCACCAGGAACACCTCAACTCAACGGGGTTTCAGAATGGAGAAATCGGACTCTATTGGATATGGTTCGATCCATGATGAGCTTCACAGACCTCCCTGATTTTCTTTGGGGACACTCATTGTTAACTTCAATTTATCTACTGAATAGGGTTCCCTCTAAAACCGTTCCTACCACACCGTATGAGATATGGCACGGTAAGAAACCAAGTCTGAGTCATCTCAGAATTTGGGGTTGTCCGGCTCATGTCAAAAGACAACAAGCGGACAAGTTAGAGTTTAGGTCCTTTAGAGCTCGATTCATAGGATATCCTAAAGAGTCATTAGGATACTATTTCTACATTCCAGAAGACCACAATGTGATTGTGAGTCGACATGCCATCTTTCTTGAAAAATAGTTTATTCAAGATAGCGGCATTGGAAAGCAGATTAAGCTTGATGAGAAAGTCTCACAAGTACAACGAGCTAAGGACCAATTGGAACCAAATCAGGTTGAGCCAATAAGAACACTACCTCCTCCACCTCGTAGATCGGAAAGAGTTTTCCATCCCCCTGAAAGATACTTAGGTATTATTTCAGAGGAAGTAGAGGAAAATGTTCCTCGTAGGTAATGGTGCTCATGGTGATGATCCCAAAACCTACAACGAGGCGATATCAGATATCGACTCCGAGAAATGGCTAGAGGCAATGCAGTCAGAAATTGACTCGATGCACTCAAACCAAGTCTGGACCTTGGTAGATCCACCAGAAGGTATAGTACCTATTGGGTGTAAATGGATCTTCAAGAGAAAGATTGGTGCAGATGGGAATGTGGAGACATTCAAGGCTAGACTAGTGGCAAAAGGTTATAGTCAACGCGAAGGCATTGACTATCAGGATACCTTTTCCCCAGTGGCTATGCTAAAATCCATCCGCACATTGCTTGCCGTTGCAGCCTATTTCGATTATGAAATATGGCAAATGGACGTGAAAACGGCATTCTTAAATGGATATCTTGAGGAAGATATCTATATGGAACAGCCGCTAGGTTTCACATCCAGTGATACTGATCACAAGGTTTGCAAGCTGCAAAGGTCCATATATGGACTTAAGCAAGCATCTCGGAGCTGGAACACTCGTTTCAATGATGTGATCAAAATGTTTGGTTTCATCAAAAATGAAGAGGAACCATGTGTTTTCAAAAAGGTCAGTGGGAGCGCTGTTGTCTTCCTCGTATTGTACGTGGATGACATCCTCCTTATTGGGAATGATATTCCCATGTTGACAACAGTCAAAATATGGTTGTCCAAGGAATTCTCCATGAAAGACCTAGGTGAAGCATCCTTTATTCTAGGAATTAAGGTCTATAGGGATAGACCGAATAGGATGCTAGGACTTTCACAGAAGATGTACATAGAGGAAAGTACTAAAGAGGTTTAGTATGGAAAACTCTAAGAGGGGATTAATACCCTTCAGACATGGTATTCATCTTTCCAAGAAGATGTGCCCTAGCACACCTGAGGAAATAGAACGCATGAGCAAGATCCCTTATGCTTCTGCAATAGGGAGCCTCATGTATGCCATGCTATGTACACGACCTGATATAGCCCATGCTGTGAGTGTCACAAGCAGATATCAGTCAAATCCAGGTGAAGAACACTGGACTTCTGTGAAATGTATCCTTAAGTACTTGAGAAGAACTAAGGATATGATGTTGGTCTTTGGTAACGGAGAACTCCAAGTCCAGGGATACACAGACTCGGATTTCATGTCCGATATAGATGATCGAAAGTCGACATCTGGGAGTCTGTTTGTGTGCAATGGTGGTGCTGTCAGCTGGAAGAGTTTCCAAGCAAACGGTGATAGCAGATTCCACCATGGAAGCAGAATATATCGCTGCATCAGAGGCTGCGAAGGAAGCATTCTGGTACAAGAAGTTTGCTGCAGAAATTGGAGTAATGCCATCAGATGCCATTCCTCTATACTGCGACAACAATGGCGCCATAGCCCTTGCTAAGGAGCCGAGGTCTCACCAAGAAATCCAAGCACATTGAGCGGCGATACCACCTCATCCGCGATTACCTCGAGAAGGGTTACGTCGAGGTCAAGAGAGTCAACTCCACAGATAATGTGGCAGACCCACTTACAAAGCCGTTGGGCCAGCAGAAGATCGAAGCCCACCTTGAGAAGATGGGACTTAGACTTGTAGCCAATTGGCTTTAGGACAAGTGGGAGATTGTTAGATATATGTGCCCTAGAAGCCAGAATTGGCTGACACTTGTAATACACTTCTAGGGGCAAAATTATAATTTTGACTAATAATCAATAAAATGGGTTATTTTCTATCACATATGTGTATTTAGTGTCTGTGATACATCCTTTGAGTTAATGGTAATGATAATTCATATTTTCAAGAGTTGAAAATTTAAGACATGAATAATCATTATTAACTCATAAAATGCTCCCGACCATAGGATCATCACGAGGATGGTGATTGATCCGGAAGGTTGGTGTACAATCGCTTCTCTTTAGTAGATGAGTCTTGAGTCTACGGTGTGGAGACACCGGAGCGAGAGTACAGGTACTCGTTAGAGAACGAGGGCACTGAGCGTGACCACCTCGAGTAGTCATTAGGGAGTCTACCTTCTCGTCAATGACTGACTCGATGCTGCAGTAGTGTGTCTGGTTCTTTGACCTGAGGTGCATCGGCAGTTCACCTTGAGGGTGTTATAGTTTGACTACACCATTACTCGGATCTCCTAGCCATATGGAACCCTGAGGTGTATGTTGGCTATAGCATGTTCATTGTAGGAACTGGATTGCATCAAGATGGAATCTATCTACCTCGGTGGTAGAGGAGCAGCCCTATGATGATCATGAGAATCAAGTCCAGAAGCCCATGGCCATGGCAGAGTGAAATAATAGAAAGAGTTTCTATTTAGATTTTCACATTGGACTTCGAATCGAATGATTACATCATATGACAGAGACTAGGGTTTGACGAGTTCACCTTAACCCTAATCTGATCGGGGCTCAAGATAGAAGAACTTAATCACACAGGTAGCTGCACCAAGAGGTTCGCATTCAGCTCTGATGGGTTGCCACCATATACTGCTAGGTGTCACTGGTGGATTTTGGGAGCAATTAGAATGATTTAGATGATCGATCATTCTAGCTGTTCGAATCAGAAGAGTTCTGATCCATCGAAAGGAGTTTCGATGATGTCGATGATAGAGATCATGACATATCCCATTACCATACAGAACTGAACCTAACTGGGTCACACAAACAAGGGTTTGAATCTGGTGATCATCAATTGAACTGATCTAGTTCAATTGATCTGAATGAGATTCAATTAGGTTCAAGGAAATCGTGCTAGCACTCGATTGAACCTAACGTTCTTCTTTTACTATCATAAATAAGTTGTCCTGACTGAGCCAAAGGAGTTTGTGCTCAATCAGAGGCCTTCATATGGTCTGACTGGAGGTTGTCCAAGTCAGAAAAGGTTGTCTTATTTTGTAAGACATTACCTGCCATTTTTGGTCACCTGCCATTTCTTGTTCTTTGACTTTGGTCAAAAGTCTACCTTTGACTGGTCAAATGTTGACCATTGACACTTTGACTTTTGACCACATGTCATGCACCTATTGGAGAGCTGGTGGGGGCCTGTCCCCCTGCCAGAACCTGGCAAGGAGGAGGGCGCACGCCACCCTTGGCGTGTGCCCAAGTTGGAGGCGCCTAGGAGTCCCTGTTGGACAGGGACTCCATCTCCTTTTTGGATTCCAATTAGAGTTCTCCTAAGAACCAACTTTGACTGGTCTTAGGCACCCTCTAAGGAGGAATCCAGGGGACTCTATTCCCACAATCAGATTTAGATCTGATTTCACAAAGGAGTTGTGATTGGTTGGGAAGAAGAGGAGTTGGATCACAATAGTCTATAAATAAGACCCTGCGCCCAACTCAAAAGATTAATCACAATTCCCCACGCCCCAAGGCTGCCTCTCCCCTCCTTCTCCATGCCAAACCATCTTCTCCCTCTCCTCTCCACGTCCAAAAGGAGTTTTGGACCTTGGTTGTGCAATCTAGATAAGAGAAGGCAGTAAAAGCTAAGGAAGGCTGCGCTGCTGCAAAGGACGCTGCTGATCTTCAAAAGGAGTTTTAAGATCTTCCTGAATCAAATCTAAATATAATTTCTTGGAGATGTGATAGAGAAACGAAGAACGATCCTCCAGGAATCCCTCAGTGGATAGATAGAGGCAGACATTGCGTGGCTAGATCCAGAACCTTCCATGCATACAGGATCATCCACGGATAATAGGATTACCCATATCAAGGTAATTAAATCTGATTTAATTTATCTGATTTTATTTTGATTTCCAAAATAATAATGATAGATCTAAAACCATATCAAATCTGATTGGGATTAAGAGAAAATTTTTGAAATATATCTCTTAGATTCAGACTAACGAACCTAGACCGAGAAAATTGAGGATTTTCCTCAACAAGCTCGAGGGAGATCTTATTCCAGTCGAGGTTGAGTTTAAGTTTGAAAGGAGATCTTATCCTATGATGTATGAAGCTGCTGGGAAGAATCTTAATCTACAGTTGAGTATGAAGTTGAAGTTGTGTAGACATTGAAGCTCGAGGAAAGATCTAACCTTCGCCGAGATGAAGGAGAAAATCTTAATCTTCTACTTTAAGTGATTGAAGCTTGCGGGAGAATTTATACTCCATCTAGGTATGAAGTTGAGTATTGCATAGATGTTGAAGCCGAAAAGATTTAAATTCCAGTCGAGGTTGAGTTGAAGTTGAAGTTGACGTAGACGTTGTTGCTGCGCTGGAGATAAGATCTCCCCCGAGACTTTCAACATCTACGCAATAGTAGATAAATTTCTCTTCAACCTCGATGAAGATAGCATCTTCTTGAGCTTCAACATACTATGCTCTCAACAAATCAACCCTTGGCTGGAGTAGATCCTCCAGCTTGTACATCCACAAGAAGATATGATCTTCTTCACCCTTGCAACTACACTCGGCTAGAGATAAGATCTCCTCGAGCTCAACATCTATGTCAACAGAGATTAATCTCTTCAACCTCGCTGAAGATAAGATCTCTAGCCGAGCTTCAACATCTTACGTCAATAAAGATAGATTTCGTCAACTCTGGCTAAAGATAATACTCCTCTCCGAGCTTAACCCAATGGTGTAGATATGAAAAGAAAATTTGTATTGCCTTTTTCTCATACTCCCTTCCTTCCGAATTTCATAACTCGGAGTGAAGGAAATATGTGGAGATTATAGTCTCGCATTCCATCGAAGTCCTCTGATGCTTAGCTAATTACAGATGCAAGATATGGAAGACTTCGATCAGAATATTCTCTCGAGAGTGATTCGGATCGCCTTAACCGAGACTCCTCATCGTTAACACTTGGCCGAACTCCTTCAGTCAGCAAGCATCTTCCAGCAGTCGAGTTCCAGCCAAATTCCTCCAGTATCCGACTCTTTAAGAAGCCAAACTCCTCCTTACTTCTTCCTTCAGTTGGGCCTAACAGGAGCCTAAACTCTTCGGACCTCTCCTTCTGTCAGATTTACTTACAGTAGCCAAACTCTTTCAGCTTCTTCATTTAATTCGAATTTTCTACAGAGCGAACCTCCTTCGAACCCGTACTCTTAGTCGAATTCAACTATGAGCCAAACTTCTCCTAATTTCTTCTTAGCCGATTTCTATAAGAGCAACTTTTCGACTTCTCCTTTAAGTCAGACTGACTCAGGAGCCGCACTCTTCTAGATTTCTCTCTATCGTACGACCTCCTTTAGGAGCCAACTCATTCTAGATTTCTCTTCTGATCGACTCCTAAGACCAAACTCTTCTGGACTTCTCCTTAGAATCAGATTTCTATAGGAGCATAGAACTCTTTTCGAACTTTCCTTCAAGTCGTAACTCCCTAGAGACCAAACTTCTTTTCAAATTTCTCAAACTTCATTAACCTCCAGGACCAAATACTCCTCTTCAGATTTCTTTTCAGTCAAGTTTTTCCAGGAGCCAACTTAACTCTCTTTCAACGTCTTCAGGATTCACTTTAGGAGCAAACTCCTTCCACAATCTCCTTCAGTCAGATTTTTTAGTGGATTACTTCAGAGTTCAGCTAGCATTCCCAGATGATCCCTCTAACCGATTTCTCTTAGGAGTCTGAACTCCTATGGAATTGATGTATGTCAAAGCTCTTCACAAATCCAACACTTCTTCCTTCGAACCGCTTGCTATAAATCTTAACGACACGGCCACTTCATGACATGAACACCATTTCTCATAACAAACTCCATGTGGCCCGAGGCGCCATATTAAATGCTACATCAGAATAACAGAAACCTCTCTCATAACAATTCATGTCGCCCAAGCAGCCACTACCTGATGGTTACGATAAGCTCCGTCTATAAAAAAGGACCCTCCAGATACGTTTTCTCTAAGCTCTCTTCTTTTTTCTAAAACTTTGCTGAATTCTTGCCTAAGCACTCTATTTTTGTTGGCCAGAAGAGCTAACTTGATCGTCAGAGGATCCTACCGAAGCCACCACCATCGACTCCGGATGGAACTTTATTTTGTAGGTCATCGATGGTGACCTTATCTTCCTTGACTCCAGCTCAATCCGATGTCAACTAAATTTTGCACCAATAATTCTCATTCCCATCATTCAAGAAGACTGTAATAAGGTCGTCTATTGGTTTCCCTTATTCTTCAGTCAAATCATCATGAACATCAAGTTCATCCATCAGGCAAGGGTCTAGTTGCTTTCTCCCTTGTAGAGTAATTGTGTAGCAATGTCATCCCAAAGCTTGATCTCCTCTGACTTCTCTAACTCTATGTTCTATCAAAAACTTCATCTTTAAATAATAGGTTGATACAATAGTCCAAAGTGTATTTAACCTAGGTCGGCCGAGGATTGCATTATAGGCAGAGGGAGCCTTCATCACTAGAAAATCAGCTTGTACCTTGGATTGTCTTGGGTAATGACCTGCCATAATTGGTAAGGTAATTATTTTCTCAACTGGTACAGCATCACCAATGAATCCCACTAATGGAGAATAAGTATTATCAAGAGCTCTAGGTCTAGGACTAAGCAATGATAAAAATATAAATGACTTTTTCATATATTTTTATGGTGCAATATTGTACGGTATTAGCATAACTGGCCACATACTATAAGCATTGCTTACGCTCTTGAATGGATTAAAATCATTAGATGCTAGGTGTAAGAACATTTAAATCAATTAAAAATAGGTAGTAAGTAGTGAGTCAAGTCGAATCCATAGAGAAGATAGTGTTTTACTTTTGAAATCTTTGATTTTTGTAAAAAAAAAAAAAGATTTTTAAAAATAAAATTGAAGTCAAAAAATAAAATTATAAATAAAAAATAAAAATTAAATGATGCAAAAAAATTAAACTTGATACTAAGATCTACTAGTTAGATCTTAGCATCTACTTGCAATAAAAATAAAGTGCAATAAAATTAAAGTACAAAAATCTAAAGAGCAGAAAAATAAAATAATAGAATTAAAAGACTAAAATTTAAAAAGCAAAAAATAAAATATGCATTAATTAGAATTTAATTTAAAGTTTAAATACATAAAATTTAAAAAGAGCAAAAAAAACTAAAAAAGATGTGATCTCGATCTCGAATCAACGTCGGCATGAAGATAGCATAGAAGATAACTCTTTTTCACAGCACTCATTGCCTTGAAGCAGCTTCTAACCCAAGCATGGCTTCCATCTTATACCGTATTTTTTCTATGATCGAAGACACTAAATTCCGGAGGCCTAGGGGTCTTATTTATAGGTGTTGGAGGGAAGGAATAAATGCTATCAGCCAATATAGGACTAAGGTAGTGTTTAATCGATAAAATCTAGAGAAATACCATGAAAAATTAGATTAAAATAGCCTCTGGATGAATTCTGTGCAGTTCCATGAGTTTTGGTCATTAGATCTTGATCAAATGGTCCCAAAATTATCAAAAATCGAGTTTTAAAAACCTAGATCAAGTCGGATTAAATTCTAGCCATTGGATCAGGCTTGATGGAGCATTTTTGACTGTTGGATGGAGTTCTGGATGCTTGATCGCTATCGAGATGAATGCTGGCCATTCGATCAATGCTTGGGATGCATGCAGCCAATCGATTGCATGCTAGATGCGTGCTGGAAATCGATTCAAACTTGGAAATAACTTGGACTATCAGATCTAGACCATAAATGACCACAGCTGCACGATCATGCAATTACTATTCATATGGACCACATGGACTGGCACATTTGAAGATCGGACCAATCAATCGTAGCTTGGCCTATAAAATTACCATTTTATCCCTGTATGCTGTGATGAATTTTCTATAAACCCTTTAAGGGTCTTGGTCCACCATGTGGCATCTTATGATTAGCTGAACTTTGCTGAGCTGGCGGTCCACGCCTGGTTCATCGACTAGTGGGTCGGCTTTAGTGCTGGGCCGACTAGCTAGTGCACTGGCTGGACTAGGTCGCATTGGCTGAGCTGGGTGTGGCGGCTTGGCTTGACACACCGGCTTGGCTGGACGAGTTGACTGAGCTGATTTAATTTTTTAATTTTTTTCTTTGAAAATTTATATCTAGATCGTTTTAACTTTGATTTGCTCTAAACTTATTTTTTTATAATAAAAAAATAAGCTCTTTCCATTAATAAATATATTTTCTAAAATATATGAATAAAAATATTTAATTTATAAAAAAATAAATTAATTAATAAATTAATATTTTTAATGGTGCATTTATGATAATTATCACTAGGCCAAGATGAATGTGCGTGGGTCACTAATAAATTGAGAATATTATTTATCAATTTTTTTCTAAACTATAGAGTCTGCTGGATAACTAATGATGTTATACTCAGAAATTCTCATCTCATGATGCTATCTCATCACCTTGGCAGTCTTTGATGACTGATAAAGTCTCTAAAATCTTGGTGTTATTGAAAAGTATTTTAAAATCTTATGAGGCCACTTTTAACTTCTTTCAAAATCTTCAATATATCTTAACTCACCATATTTTAGACAACAATCCAAGTGTTGATGCTCTTTATAAAACAATGCACAATCATTCTTGCATGCATGTATTGATGTATAACCTAGTTCAAGTTCACACATATACATTTTTTCCTTTGAATATTATTGGGGATAAATTCCGCTCCCGTCGAAATCCAGTCTGATGCTTAACCTAATGCAACCGGTAATCATGGAAGAGCTTCAATCAAGAATTCTCCCTCCAGTGGTCGATTCCCAGCCGATCTCCTCCAACGGTTGAACTCATTCAGTAGTCGAACTCCTCCAATGGTCGAACCCCAGTCGAACTTCTTTCGAACTTCAGTCGAACACCTCCCAGACTTCTTCATCAGTTGGACCCCTCCAGCGGTCGAACTTCTTCCGGATTTTTCCTTCAGTCCAGTACCTTCAGGAGCCGAATTCCTCTCAGATTTTTTCTTCATTCAGATTCCTCCAAGAGTGAAACTCCTTCCGGACCTCTCCTTTAGTCGAATTCCTATAGGAACTGAACTCCTTCTAGATTTCTCCTTTAGTCAAATTCCTCTAGGAGCCAAACTCCTTCTGGACCTCTCCTTCTGTCGAATGCCTCCATGAGCTGAACTCCTTCAAGATTTTTCCTTCAGTCCAGTGCCTCTAGGAGTCGAACTCCTTCTGAACTTCTTCTTCATTCGGATTCCTTTAGGAGCCAAACTCCTTTTAGATCTCTCTTTCAGTCAGATTCTTACAAGAGCCAAACTCCTTCCAAATTTCTCCTTCAGTCAGATTTCTATATGAGCCAAACTCCTTTCGGACTTCTCCTTCAGTTGGATTTCTATAAGAGCCAAACTTCAGTTAGATTTCTATAGGAACTGAACTCCTTCCGGATTTCTTCTTCAATCGAATTTGTATAGGAGCCGAACTCCTTCCGGACCTCTTCTTCAGTTAGATTCCTATAGGAGCTAAACTCCTCCTAGGTTTCTCCTTCATTCGGATTCCTCCAAGAGCCAAACTCCTTCCAAATTTCTCCTTTAGTCCAGTTCCTCTAGGATCCGAATTTCTTTCGAACTTCTCCTTCAATCTGATTCCTCTAGGAGCCGAACTTCTTTCGAATTTCTCCTTCAGTCAAGTTTTCTTTAGGAGTCCAAACTCCTTTGGAATTATTGTATGTCAAAGCTCTTCACCAACCAATGCCTGCTTCCTCCGAACTTCAATTATTAAATCTCAATGAATGGCCACATCATGACAACGGATACCTCTCTTTGTAACAAACTCCACATGGCCTCGAGTGGCCCACTATTGGATGGTTATGATCATCACTATCAATCTGCTATAGGCTCCATCTATAAAAGGGACCCTCCAGATATATTTTCTCTAAGCTTTTTTCTCCTTCCCAAAACTCTATTGAATTCTTACCTAAGCACTCCATTTCTGTTGGCCAAAAGAGCTGACTTGATCATCGAAGGGTCCTGTCGGAGCCACCACCACCGACTCTGGATGGAACTTTATTTTATAGGTCATCGATGGCAATCTCTTCCTCTTCCACTCCAGCTTGATCCGATGTCAACCAAATTCTACACCAACAGAATTGGTGCTGGAGGAAGGGCCATCTATTCTTGAGGTACCCTTGTTCTTAAAGGAGTGCTCAACCGACCCTTTGGATCTTCTTCTCCAAGATCCATCTCCATCTTCTCCCTCAATCCCAAGAAATGCCTCCAAAGAAGGCGACTATCTAGTCATCTACCGCTTCTGCCATCAGATCTGGGCCAGATCCGTCTGTCCCTGCTCCATCATCGGTACTTCAACCTCCTCCTCCACCGACTGCCATGGTTGATTCGGAGCAGTTCAACCTATTGATGCAGCAGGTTTAAGGCCTCACCAAGATAGTGTAGGCCATGCGGCAACCTTTGACGGTGATTGCATCAAAATGTTAGGAACCGACCCCAAGGAAGAGCACTTGGGCTAGCATATCTATCGTCCTTGGAAAAGAAAATAAAGAGCAAAGGATCCTTATTCAGATCATGATTCTTCTTCGAAAGAAATCTTCCCCATCTACAGTCGGAAGCCTTCCAAGGTCTATGATCGAGATGACGTCCTTGATTAGAAATTGCATGAGATGGATCAGCGGATTGAGGAGCTCGACCACGTCACCCCGACTCACTATGATGACGTCTGCACTGATCCCCCTTTCTCTTCCCAAATTATGTAAGAGCCCATTCTACCAAACTTCGAGCTTCTCCCAATTTGAAAGCTACGATAGAACCTCTAATCCGATCGATCATCTGAAGACCTATCGGACTATGATGCTACTCCATGGTGCACCAAACACCATCTTATGCTGAGCTTTTTCATCTATCTTGAAAGAAGTAGCAAGAAATCGATACTCGATGTTAAAGCCAGGCACGATCTTCTTCTTTGATTTGATGAGTCATTATCACTTTCTCAACAGTCGATGTCTATGCCGAGGTTTGAATTTTTTGATGAATATCAGGAAGGGCTGAATGAAATTCTTCAGCATCGCTGGTAGAAGGCCGAATGAAATTCGACAGTGCTTCCGGACTCCCCCCGAGCATGAGCGAGCCCGAACTCCTTGAGCTCGTCATCAAAGAAGTCCTGATGGAAGGGTGCAAAGAAGTCCCCGCAAGAAGGTTTCACAACTACTTCCCCCTCAATGCTCCAAAGACACCGATCTGAAGTAAGAGAAGATCAGCCAAGGGCGCTACCGTAGCTAGAACCATCAATAAGAGAGGAACAATAAGGAGATCAGCCGTCTCTCAGCATCATCAACACTATCTCTGGAGGGCTTAGTACTTCAGTGAGCTGCCATCTTTCAACCTTAGAGCCAGAGGAAGCTTACCCCAAATTGAAAAAGTCCGTATGAAGTAGAGGAAGTCATCCGGTCTGAGCTTACCCCAAATTGAAAAAGTCCGTATGAAGTAGAGGAAGTCATCCGGTCCAAATTTATTATCTGAAGGAGCTCGAAGAAACAACGCTCCCACAACCTTAAAACTCAGAGAATCTAAAAATGTACTATCGAAAAGAAGTAATCAATAGTGGCCATGTTAGGAATAGGAGGAGAATCTCGTCCTAATGTGAGCAAGTTGAAGGCCTCGTTCATTTTAGATGAGTGAGGGGAAGGTCCTGACAACAGCCCTTATGTGCCCTACAGTCCTTAGGAATAGGAAAGAACCTCGTCCTAATGCGAGCAAAGTTGAAGGCCTCATTCATTTTAGACGAGATGAGAGGAGAGGCCTAACAATGACCATTATGTGCTCCTATAGTCCGTTAGAAATAGGAGGAGAACCTCATCCTAATGCAAGCAAAGTCGAAGACCTTATTCATTTTAGACAAGATGGAGGCAGAGGCTCTGACAACGGCCCTTATGTGCTCCTACAGTCCGTTAGAAATAGGAGGAGAATCTCATCCTAACGTGAGCAAAGTTGAAGGTCTTATTCATTTTAGATAAGATGAGAAGACAAGATAAGATCTTTCCTGAGCTTCTACATTGATAGGAGATAAGATCTCCTTCAACTTCAACATTAACCTCAACTGGAGATAAGATCTCTCTCGAGCTTCTACGTTAACAGAAGATAAGATCTCCTTCAACTTTAACTTCAACGTCAATTTCAACCTCGGTAGGAGATAAGATCACCTCCATGCTTCTACGTCAACAGGAGATAAGATCTCCTTCAACCTCGACTGAAGAATAAGATCTCCTCTGAGTCTACCGTCAACAGGAGATAAGATCTTCTTCAACTTCAACCTCGACTGGAGATAAAATCTCTCCCAAGCTTCTACGTCAACAGAAAGATAAGATCTCTTCAACTTCAACTTCAACTTCAACTTCAACCTCGACTGGAGATATAGATCTCTCCTAAGCTTCAAAATCAACAGGAGATGAGATCTCCTTTAACTTCAACCTCGGTTGGAGATAAGATCTCCTCCGAGCTCCAATCCTTCTATAGGAGATAACATCTTCTTCAACTTCAATTTCAACTTCAACCTCGACTGGAGATAAGATCTCCTCCAAGCTTCAACATCAATAGGAGATAAGATCTCCTTCAACTTTCTCTTCAATCTCGGCTGGAGATAAGATCTTCCCCAAGCTTCAATCCTTCAATAGGAGATAAGATCTCCTTCAACCTCAATTAGAGATAAGATCTCCTCCGAGCTTCAACTTCAATGTCAATCTCGACTGGAGATAAGATCTCCCTCCGAGCTTCAACCTCAATGGTATAGAGCTCGGAAAAGGACTTTGGCAGTCGCCTTTTTTACACTCCCTTTCTTCCAATTTTGATCTCGAAAGTGGGGGGACTATTGTTGAGGATAAATTCCACTCTCATCGAGGTCCAGTCTGATGCTTAGCCTAATGCAATCGATAATCATGAAAGAGCTTCAATAAAAAATTCTTCCTCCAATGGTCGAATCCCAATCGATCTCCTCCAACGGCTGAACTCATTTAGTAGCCGAACTCCTCCAGCGATTGAATCCCAGCCAAATTTCTTTCAAACTTTAGTCGAACTCCTCTCAGACTTCTTCATCAGTTGGGCCCCTCTGATGGCCGAACTTCTTTCAAATTTTTTTTTTTAGTCTAGTACCTCCAGAAGCCGAACTCCTTCCAAATTTCTTCTTCATTCGGATTTCTCCCAAAGCCAAACTCCTTCCAGACCTCTTCTTCAGTCAGATTCCTATAGGAGCCAAATTTCTTTCAGATTTCTTCATCAGTCGAATTCTTCTAGGAGTCGAACTTCTTCCTGATCTCTCCTTCTATCTGATGTCTTTAGGAGTCAAACTCCTTCCAGACTTCTCCTTCATTCGAATTCCTCCAGAAGCTGAACTCCTTTCGGACCTCTCCTTTAGTCGAATTCCTATAGGAGCCAAACTCCTTCCAAATTTCTTCTTCAATCAAATTTCTATAGGAACCAAACTTCTTTCGAACTTCTCCTTCAGTTGGATTTCTATAGGAGATAAACTTCAATCAGATTTCTATAGGAGCCGAACTCCTTCCAGATTTCTCTTTCAGTTAGATTTCTATAAGAGCTGAACTCCTTCCTAACTTCTCCTTCAGTTGGATTCCTACATGAGCCAAACTCCTCCCAGATTTTTTCTTCATTCGAATTCCTCCAGGAGCCAAACTCCTTCCGAATTTCTCCTTCAGTCCAATTCCTCTAGGAGCTGAACTCCTTTCGAACTTTTTTCAGTCTGATTCCTTCAGGAGCCGAACTTCTTCCAAATTTCTCCTTCAGTCAAATTTTCTTTACGAGTCCAAACTCCTCTAAAATTGATGTATGTCAAAGCTCTTCACCAACCAATGCCTGTTTCCTTTGAACTTTAACTATTAAATCTCAACGAACGGCCACATCATGGCAACGAACACCTCTCTCCATAACAAACTCTATGTGACCCCGAGCGGCCCACTATTGGATGGTTACGGTCATCACTATCAATCTGGTACAGGTTCTATCTATAAAAGAGATTCTCTAGATATGTTTTCTCTAAGCTCTCTTCTTCTTTCCATAATTCTATTGAATTCTTGCCTGAGCACTCTATTTTTGTTGGACAAAAGAACTGACTTGATCGTTGGAGGATCCTACCGAAGCCCCCACCACCAACTCTGAATGGAACTTTATTTTATAGGTCACCTTGGCGGCAACTTCTTCCTCCTCCACTCCAGCTCGATCCGACGTCAACCAAATTCTGCACCAATAAATATGATTTTAAAAATTTTTCACCATTCGATAATGCCTCCTTGATTAAGTTCAATATAAAGTCAAATAACTTTTGACTCCAACCAAACATGATTTTACCATGGAGAAGTGTTATCATGGATTCAAGCATCGAAAACTTCTTACAATTTGGATACAATGGCTCCTTGACATCTCTCATGAGGCTTTCAAAATATCCATCATTTATAGTATCTGTACTCTTAGAAGAGTTGTCAAAATATGCCCTTCATATAAATCATCTAACATCTCATTGATGCCAATTGGTTCAGACTGTTGACCCATATGTTGATCTCTTATGTTAGTAGGTCTACTTTTTTCATGCAAATCCTAAATAGTATACTTTGAATCCATACCCTAATTCAACAAGTTCTTTATTACTGTATCTATAAGCTAGAAGTAATTATTGTAACATCTCTAACAAAAATATTTGATTCTATTAGGATCATCAACTCTTTCTCATGCAAATCTTATAAAATTTCTAACACCTTATCGGCATTCAGGTAACATTCAGGTAAGATGATAAAGCAAGCATTCATCCAACTCTTGCTAATATTTTTCATCTATCCATAAAAAATGTTCATCACTAAAGTATGTGTTATTAGTAAGATTTTAAGAATGTATAATCCTATCTATTTCTAATAGGTATGGCCCTATCCGTTTTAGAAGAGCAATAATCTTATTATTATTATTAGTCGATATTTTATTTCATTATTATGAAAATTTTGACAGCGTCTTCTTATGATTCTCCAAGTATATGATGTGAATACGGTGCTTATACACTCTATCCAATATAGATGAGAGATAACTACTGAATACCACATAATAAAATCAAATATTGACTAATAACAATAATAAAATTAAAGCTTTTCTAAAATTCCCGAGGCATCCAAGAGTCGATCCCGATCGGAATCGACTCTTGGACGAAAATCTACGACTCAATGTAATTTAGCTACCATCTCGAAACATAGATCGAGATCGACTCTAAAATGAAAATCTACGACTCAATGTAATTTAGCTACCACCTCGAAATATATATTCAAGAATGGTATCCTAATTTATCAAATAAGGATAACTCTATATTTTAATAAAATTTTCTCTAAAATATGGATGTTTTTCATATTTATGTAATAAATTTTATAAATAAAAAATTATAAATCAAAGATTAAAGCTTTAACAACAAACTATCAATATGAACCTCAAATAAAATTTTTTTTTTAAAATTTAAAGTTAAAAATATTCATCAAAAATATATATTATAAATATCATCAATCAAAAATGCTAATAAAATACAACATAAATTATATTCCATAAACATAACTTCTATCCATGCAAACTTCCTATTTCATGAATATTTCTTTAACCAACCAAAATTATGGTACTCAGTATCTTCATATCAATACTAGTATTTTTAAAATGATATGGATATTTTTTTAATTTTCTATCAGATTAAAATTATAAAATTATAAGTGACGTGATTTTGCATTATACCTAAATTGTATGTTATAGTATATTTTTAATATTTTTATATTATATTTAGATAATAAAATTATAATATATTACTTTTATTTATCTTATTTTTCTAATCAAAATAAATATTTATATTAAAAAAATTATAAATAAAAATAAAAGTAAAAATAAATATTTATAGAATAATAATTAATATATATTTATAAAATTTATAATTTATAGGACTAATAAATATATTTTTTAAAATATATTAATAAATATTGACCTATGATTGATTTTGATGATCATAAAATATTGAGTAAAAATATTACTAATCATGTATTTTAAGATTGAATATAGAATTTCTTAATTGCTCATACTGAATATTTAAAGGTTGGAACTCATTCTCCAATGGTTAGAACTCATTCTCCAACCATCTTCAAGAATATTTAAAGGTAGAGAATCAATTTGGAAGTAAGATTAAGTGGGATTAAAAGAAATTTTTTTTTTAGATTTAAGTGAGCTTCATTGCACATCAAAAGAAGAGACAAAAAAAGGAACCAAGTAGTGAAATCAGAGGATTTTCAAGAGATATCTTCTCCAACATCGTGCACAACCTCTCAAGCATCATATGAAGAGAAGTGAAGTATCAAAAGAGCAATCCTTCAGCTTCTTTTTTAGGATTTAAAGAGTTTAAACTCTATTTTCATTTTGAGTTGAAACTTTCATTCTTGTATTTTTGTTTTCTTTATAAGTCTCTTTGGAGAAAAAAAAATTGGGGATTAGGCTTGTCCAAGCCCAAAATTAGACCTTGCAGGTTTTGGTTGATGAGCCCAAAAAAATCAACTAGATTATTAGTGAATCCGAAAAAATAATGGTGTAAGATTTTGGTTGGTGCTCCTAAAAAAATCAACTGAATTTGTTTGTAAATTTAGAAAAACAAACATACTATAATCAAGAATGGATTATAGTAAAATTCTAAAGAAAAGCTTGAAGAGTGGACATAGGAGCGGGTTGCTCCGAACCATTATAAATCTCTTTATCTTTATGGTGTGATTGCTTGGTTTACTTTCTTGCTTTATGATAGGTACGCGATGTTGTCGTCAAGATACCATGTTTATCAGTTTAATCCGACTTCTTAAAATCATTGAAAATGCGTAGATAGCGGTGAGTCGGATCGAATCCATAGGGAAGGTAGTATTTTTAGATTTGAAATCTTTGATTTTTGTAAAAAAATAGAGAAGAGTTTTGGAATCAAAAATGAAGTCAAAAAATAAAAAGTGAAAATTAAAAGGTTCAAGAATTTAAACTTGGTACTAAGATCTACTAGTTAGATCTTAGCATCTACTTGCAAAGCAATAATTTAAAGTGCAGAAATTAAATTATAATAAAAATAAAAAGAAAGAAATTAAAGTACAAAAATAAAATTTTTACTAATTAAAATTTTAAAATTTAAATACATAAAATTTAAAAAGAATAAAATAGCCTGATCTCTGATCTTGGATCGACATTGGCAGAAAGATGGTGTAGAAGCCCAGCTCTTCTTCTCGACACCCATTGCTTCGAAGCAGCCTTTAACCCATAGCCTAGCTTCGCCCTGTACCAAAGCTTCATCTTGATCAGAGATGTTGATTTTTGAAGGCCTGTGATCCTTTTTATAGAGCTAGGAGGGCTGGATATTTATTTCTAAAGGCAATGTGGGACTAATAGCCTTTGTAATCATCAAAATATAAAGAAATTCGAATAAAATTTGAATCAAAATAGCTCTGATACAACTCTGATAAGCCTGGTGAAATCTGGCCATTCAATAGGAATCCAACAGTCTAAAATCATCAAAATTAGATGCATATCAGCCCAGATCAGGTCGGATTAATTTCTAACCGTTGGATTGCGCTTGATGGAGGAAATCTGGCCGCAAATCATGCTTCGGGAGTCTTGATCACCATCGAGAGCATTTTGGACCATTGGATCTTCATCACTTGGTTTTTTGGCTATTGGATCGTGCCAGATCACTGATAGAATTTGAATCAAACCCAAAAAATCACCACCGCCGTCCGATCTTGACCGCAATCAACCGCAGCCGTCCGATCATGCAATTACTATTCCCATGGATCACGTGGACCGACTGCACTGCACACCGCAACCAATTAGCACTCTTGTTGCTAGGTGAAAGACCAAAATACCCTGTAAGCCATGATAAATTTCTGTGGACCCTTTAAGGGTCTATGTCCGCCGCGTGGCAATCTCTGATTCGTTGGTTTCTACTGAGCTGACGGTCCATGCTTGGATCGTAGATCGGCTGATGGCTTAAATGGCTGAGTCAGCTTTGATGGCTTGGCTTGGCTTGGTGGCTCGGCTTACGAAGCCGGCTAAGCCATTTTTTTTATTTAATTTTTATTTATTTTATATCTTTAAAAATTCATATCCTTTCCATTTTAGCTCTATTTTACTCAAAATTTATTTCATTATGATCAAAAAAATGAGCTCTTTTTACTCATAGTAAAATTTTATTTTTTAATTTTTATTATTTTTTTAATTAATTTTTTAATTAATAAAAATATGAATTTTTCAAAAATTATATATAAATTGATTAATAATTCTTAAAAATTAATATAAATTAATTAATAAATTAATACTTTTATTGATAAATTTATGATGCTTATCACACCCCCCAACTTAAGCTTTGCTCATCCTCGAGTAAAGAAAGAATTTAGTTTTAAATACCTTTTAACTTTAGAGTTTTGAATTTTACCTAAGCAATTTTCAAAATGGCCATTGATATTCAGTAGAGCTTAAATGAGACATATCATTGGAGTATTAATACTTATCAATAGAAAAATTAAGTAAAGAATATTAAATTTTTTTAAAAAAAATTTTTCTAAATTATCCTACCTTTATCTCTGATTTGTCTAAACTTTCATATAGGCAAGTGTATTGCTACTTCCATCCTTCATTTATTGAATTTTTATTTTTACATTGTCCACTTTTTGATGCAAATATCATTGCTTACTTAGGCAACGGGACCCGATTACTCGGTGGAAAACTTTTTTTTTTTTTTTTAATATTGTACCACTATTGAGTGTCTTAACTCCTTAAGCTTTCTATTTGATCCATGTAGCGAGTCTTGGGCCAATGACTCCCAAACCAGTTGGCTTTAGGGCACTAGGTATAGAATACCCCTCGGGCTTACTAGCTCGAATCAAATAGGCTACGAGTTAAGACTAGCTTTACAATGAGCTTCTTTGTCCCTTCCCACCTTTTGATGCAAAACTCAATGCTTGCTTAGGCAAAGAGGCCCGGTTACTCAGTGAGAAGTACTTGAAAACTATTTTATTAAAATAAATTTTTTATATGAAGAAATGTATAGTTACCCTACACAAGCCTATAAAAAGTAGACTTTTCTTTGATGCTAATAGAAATAATTAGAAATGCTCCAAGAAAAATCTTTTTATGTTCTAGACTTAACTCTTTATTGAATTTTCTTAATACTTGATTCCTTAATATCTCATAGATTCTCTAATCTGTGCATCAATTTTTTTTAAAAAATGCTTAGTTTAATTCAATTCTTAAGCATAATCAGGTGTCTAAATACTAAATACTAACTTTTTTGAGGATTTAAAATTTTAAAATTTTTATTTTTCTCTCTCCCTAACTTAATCGACATTATCCTCAATGGAGAAAAAAAAATAAAGGATGTAATAAAGAACATAGAAGAATACACCTAACTCAGTATATTTTTGGTCTAGCACATGCCTTTAAAAATTTGAGCTCTTCCTCCAACTTATTCAAATTATCCTAAAAAAAAATAAACTAAAAAGATAAATTAGATAAAAACTAAATATTGGGTTGCCTCCCAACAAGCGCTAAGTTTACCATCTTCAGCCAGACACAATGCAGCTCACTATCCTGTGTCGAATATTGGATTGACAAATTTCAATGATTTTGGATTGCCAATCTCAGAAAGTTGATTTATAATCCCATTATTGATATAATCATTATTAATTTTAGGGATATAATTTATGATCCCATTCTTAGACCCATATTTATTAAGAATTTCTCCTATTTGTTCTTCTAAAATGCTCATGAATTGAGTTTTAGGAGTTACGTTTGGTTCAATGGGTGCTGGAATGGTGACTAAAGGCTATTTTAATTTTGGAGATAAATTAATGTGATCTTACTTAAATAACTCTATTGATATTTTATTACATGCCTCTTGATTTTTGTAAGAAGAGCCGGCTTCTTAGGTTAAAGGAAACAGACTTTTGGATTTATAAGTCTCGGGTAAATCATCTATTCTCCTTTTTTCTTTTTCTATCTTATTTAAACTAAAACCAGCATCCATACTAGTTCCTGGCTCGGGTTCTTCTATGTGGTTAGTCTCAGTACTAACCAGTTTCTCTAATTTTTCATTTTGGCTAGCATCAGTACTAGCCTCTCTCACCTGGTCTTGGTATGGGTCCATAAGAATTCTATAGCTTTTAAGTTCAGGAATTACTTTAGTATTCTCAAATTAGGGATTCTTAGGTGAGACATTAAATTGATAATTTGGTCCAGGTGGTTGGTGGACATTAGATGGATTGTTTGAAATTGGTAGGTTCGATAATTGATCTAGTTCTCTCCTCATGTTAGACTCAACTAATTATCCTATTTGAGCTTCTAGCTTAGCAATAGATTGTTGTTGAGTCAGAATCAATTGTTGAAGTTGGTTAAATATATCATCGGCTAGATTGGTCTATTGAGGAGGTGGGTATGAGGGCTGATTATGATGTAGTGGCTGGATAAACTGACTAGGCTGGCCATTATTATAGGTATAGTTTTGGTATTAGGGCATATTTTGATAGTTTTATATACGTAAAATTTGGATTTGAGCCTGAGTCTGTTGGGATGTCCAAGAAAAATTATGGTGGTTGCTCCAATCTGGATTATATGAATTTGAAAATGAGACATTAATCAATTTGGAGTATCTTTGAGTAGCTTGAACTTGTTCTTGGATAAAATATGGAAACTATGCAATCATAGGATATTCACTCACATGATGGGTTGGGCTAGTACAGATTGAATAAATCTTCTGATAATTAGAAGATGATGTGAATTATGCAGAAGATTATTGACCTAGGATTAGGAGTTGATTTATTTTCTGAGCAAGAAGGTCAACTTTATCTAATTTTTGGACTATTAGATTCAGATTAGCCATTTGATTATTATGTTTAATGTGAATCAACCATTCAATTAAGCTCAACTAAATCAGAAAAAGAGATTTCCTACCATGCATGTATTAGTGTAACCCTAATGTATGGTTCAAAAAATTTTTTAAAATTTTTTTTATTTTTTTTATTATTATTATTTTATTATATTAAAAAATATTTTTTAAAATTATTTTATTTATTAATTTTAATTTAATTTAATTTAATTTAATTATTATTTTTAATATTTTTTTAGTTAATTTAATTTAATTTTTATTTTTATTTTATTTTATTTTATTTTTAGAGGAGTAAGGAGAAGAAAGAAGAGTTCTAAAGAAGAGGTCCTAAGGAGTCCTAGAACTAAGAAGAAAGAGAAGAATTAGGTTAAATTAGATTTAATGTTGGTTAGCAATCAAGTTGGTCAATCAATCCTGACTAGAGGTTATCCTAGATCGAGACAGCTCCTAACTGTCAAGGTCACCTTCAAGCCCTCCAAGTATAGGATTAGCCAATCAATTGGCTAGGTAAGTGTAAAGTCGGTGGGAGTCCCCCCATTGCTTGCCTTAGATATCAATTGTGCTTGGCTAGGTAAGCGAATGAAATCAATTAGAAATCACCTTCCTTTGGACCCAGTCATCCCTGAACCACTTTCCTAGACACCAGTCAAATTAACTAATGCTAATCTGATTCAACTCTTAGGGTTCCTTGTCCTATTGAGCTCGAGTTCCTAGGGTTGATGTCTAATTGATTTTAAAATTAAAGGCTTAGATCAATGCAGGATGCTGGTTGGTTATTTATGGGCTAAGGAAGGGTGATCAAATTCCCACCTTATCTTGTTTAATTGGGTTGTGCCCTTAATTTGATTTAATATGAATATGCACAAAAAATTTTTAATTAAAGGGTTCTATGCAATTTAAACTAGATGCATGCAACTAATTGAATTCTGAAAGACTTACCTTGCTTCCAGCAATCACCAAAAAAAATAAAATAAAAATAAAAATAAAAATAAAAATAATATGATGCATGCTCTAAGCAGTTAGGGTTTCTAATCTTATCATGAGACTTTTAATTAGATTTAAATGGATATTTTTTTTTAAATTAATTTAAAAATAAAATAAGTAAACAAATAAAATAAAAAAGAAAGAGAACTAGGGTTAGGATTGATCTTACCAAGCAAAACTCCTGATTCTTTTTATTCTTTAATCTTTTTTCTATAAAATAATAAAAAAAATTAGCAAGCAATAAAAATTATATTTATAATTTATTTATAGAAAGATCAAAGAGATCAAAAATTTAATGTCCGTGCCTTCCCTGGAAATGACGCCAAAAACTTGATAGGTATGCGATGTTGTCGTTAAGACACCGTGTTTATCAGTTTAATCCGACTTCTTAAAATCATTGAAAATGTGTAGATAGCAGTGAGTCGGGTCGAATCCACAGAGAAGGTAGTATTTTTAGATTTAAAATCTTTGATTTTTGAAAAAAAAAAGGAGAGGAGTTTTGGGATCAAAAATAAAGTCGGAAAATAAAAAGTGAAAATTAAAAGGTGCGGGAATTAAAACTTGGTACTAAGATCTACTAGTTAGATCTTAGCATCTACTTGCACAGCAATAATTTAAAGTGTAGAAATTAAATTACAATAAAAATAAAAAGCAAGAAATTAAAGTGCAAAAATAAAATTTTTATTAATTAAAATTTTAAAATTTAAATACATAGAATTTAAAAAGAATAAAATAGCCTGATCTCTGATCTTGGAACGGCATTGGCAGAAAGATGGTGTAGAAGCCTGGCTCTTCTTCTCGGTATCTGTTACTTTGAAGCAGCCTTTAACCCATAGCCTAGTTTCGCCCTGTACCAAAGCTTCATCTTGATCGGAGATGTTGATTTTTGAAGGCCTGGGATCCTTTTTATAGAGCTAGGAGGGCTGGATATTTATTTCTAAAGGCAATGTGGGACTAATAGCCTTTGTAATCATCAAAATATAAAGAAATTTGAATAAAATTTGAATCAAAATAGCTCTGATATGACTTTGGTAAGCCTGGTGAAATCTGGCCATTCAATAGGAATCCAACGATTCAAAAATCATCAAAATCGGATGCATATCAGCCTAGATCGGGTCGGATCAATTTTTGACCATTGGATTGCGCTTGATGGAGGAAATCTGGCTGCAAATCATGCTTTGAGAGTCCTAATCACCATCAAGAGCATTCTAGACCATTGGATCTTCATCACTTAGTTTTCTGGCTATCGGATCGCGCTAGATCACTGATAGAATTTGAATCAAACCCGAAAAATCACCTCCACCGTCCGATCTTAACCGCAATCAACCGCAGCCATCTGATCGCACAATTACTGTTCTCATAGACCGCGTGGACCGGCTGCACCGCACACCATAGCCAATCAGCGCTCTTGTCGCTAGGTGAAAAGACCAAAATATCCTATGAGCCGCGATAAATTTCTATGGACCCCACGTGGCAATCTCTGATTCATCGATTTTTGCTGAGCTAGCGGTCCACGCCTAGATCGTAGATCGACTGATGGCTTAAATGGCTGAGTCAGCTTTAATGGCTTGGCTTGGCTTGGTGGCTCGGCTTATGGAGCCAGCTGAGCCATTTTTTTTATTTAATTTTTATTTATTTTATATCTTTAAAAATTCATATCCTTTTCATTTTAGCTTTATTTTACTCAAAATTTATTTTATTGTGATCAAAAAAATGAGCTCTTTCTACTAATAATAAAATTTTATTTTTTAATTTTTATTATTTTTAATTAATAAAAATATGAATTTTTCAAAAATTATATATAAATTAATTTATAATTCTTAAAAATTAATATAAATTAATTGATAAATTAATATTTTTATTCATAAATTTATGATACTTATCATTTTACTTATTTATTGTACATACTTGCATTATCTTATTGCTTTTAATTTCGCTGCTATACATTGCATATTCATCATAAATATTCTAGTTAGTTTAATTTGGAGCACATACTTATTTAGAGATTTTAAATTTGACTAAAATTTTATAAAAATCTAATTTACCCTTCCCTCTTGGATTGCTACCTCTAGGCAATAATAAATATATTAATATTTATTATAATATATTTTATATAATTAATAAATATCTTTTTAAATACTAAACCAAGGTTTAGTATTATATTTACTTGTAATCTTATAAAATATATAAAATAATTATATAATTAGATATAAAATATATAATATATATAATATTATGAAATATATAATCTTATAAAATATTAAATAATTTTATATAAAATATTTATATAATTACAAATAATATATATAATATTAATTTTTTCCCTCCTCCTTCTCCTATACACCATAACCCCCCCAATCCAAAATGCTCCACCCCCAGACCCCTGGCCATCCGACCCCAGCCCCAGCAATAGTCCCATACCCCTTGGCCCCAATAGCCATCCCCTACCCCCCAAGTCCTGGTGGCCGTCCCCTACCCCCTAGGCTCCATCGGTAGTCCCCTACCCCCTAGCCCCGATGGTCATCCCCTACCCCTCCCAAGCCCCACACGTGGCATCCCTCCTCCCCACCCCCTCATGGTACCCCTCCTCTCCCAAAATGCATGCCCAATTTTAGGCCCACTCCGATCACGCCCCCCACCCCTAGCCTGCGACTCCCCTCTGCCCCACCTCGCCCCTCCTTCATTCCTGTCCAAGCAACCAACCCCACCCCTCCACTCCTCCCTTTTCCGAGGATCCAAAAAAATAAATAAGTAAAAAAGGGTTTTACCTTTCTGGGGCTGCAGCGACAGTAGAGACGATGATGGCAGCGGTGGAGGTGGAGGTGGGGATGGTCGATGGTGAGAGTGATCAAAAGAGAGATGGGAAAATAGGTGGGCGAGAGAAATAGGATAGCTGGCGGGAGTGGGTTCAGGCCAGGAGAAATAGTAGGGCGGGGGTGGGAGACAAAAATACGTAGAGGGGCACGATTGTAAATATACTGATGCAAAGAAATGTTGGTAATTCCAATAATTAACTATGTTAACAATAAGTGTATGTAATTTTGATTATTATCAACATTAAAGAAATGTCAAAAAATATTTAACAAAAATAAAATATTTAATAAAAAATATGAGTTTTTAGCGATGTAAAATTAACGTCAGTAAATATCAGTAATTACCTATGTAAATATTTAATATAGAAAATTTGAATTATTTTTGACGTATAAATTATGATAAAAATATATTTTTTATTTATCATAACAATGATATTTCCCTATGCTAAATTATAGTCAAAATATATTTAATTATATTTTAAAAATAAAAATTTTAAAAAATATTTTTTGATGCAAAAATTCCATCAAAAATAATGTAAATTCCCTACGTTAGCTATTTTCCTAAGTAATTTCTTATTTGCCGACATTAGTTTTACATCGCTAAAAATTTTAGATATTTTTTGATGATTATTTTTCATTCGCAATAAGATTAATTACCTACCTAAAGATAAAGCATAGGCAATTGAGACATTTTTTGACTATTTCATTATATCAAAAAAGTTTTTTAATATATATTTTTATTTTCATAAATAATATGCCATTATCTAAATAATTTATCAATATAATTTTAGAATTTAAAAGTTTATCTTCATTATTCATTATCTAAATAATTATTATTGGAGAATCGTCACAAAATTTTACCTCAATCTGATAGCTCTAACTATGTCGATCAATAAAATTTGATTTCAATGGTCATGAATGACCACATGATGATCTGATAGATAAAAATTATTGATGAATCAAAAAATTTATAATAATAATATTGGTGATATTTGTAGCATACTATCAAAATTTTATCTCAATCGGATATCATTATCATAATCAATGTAGCATGGGATAATTTTGATGGTTAAATGAAAAATGTATGATCAAAACACCAAACAACATCCGATTATAAGATAATTTTTTAGATAAATGATCTTTGCTACTGCTTTGATTATTTGTATGGTGATGATCATAAAATTCAGATCGTATATGTATGAACCATCAATGTTGAGCAGATCTTACAAAAGCAAAAGTATAATTACTTAAGAATCTTAAGAATGAGTATCAAAAGACATAGTTTCTCATCGCTCATATACGTGCATTTTGAATTTTACGATCACCATCGTATAAATGATCAAAGAAGTAACAAAGATCATTTATTTAAAATATTATCTTATAATTGAATACTATTTAGCCTTTTAATCACATATTTTTTATTTAATGACTGAAATCATTTCATGCTAAATTGATCATGATAATGATAATCAATTGAAATAAAATTTTGATAGTGTACTATAAATATCATCAAAATTATTATTATAAGTTTTTGAATTCATCGATGATCTCTATTTATCATATCATCACACGGTTATTCATGGCTGTCAAAATCAAATTTTATTAATCAACATAGCTAGGACTATCGATTTGAGATAAACTTTTATGATGATACTCTAATAATAATTATTTAGATAATGAATGATGAAGATGGCTTTAAATTCAAAAATTATATCAGCAAATTATTTAGATAATGATAAATTATTTATAAAATAAATAATTAATAAAAAATAAAATATTTGCCAACATTAATGAGTGTAGAAAATAAGATAATTATCAATGTTTATTATTTGCATAGGTAAATTATTTACAAAAATAAAAAATTATAAAAAAGGAATATATTTATCAATGGAAATTTAGCATAAGCATTAAGCCTAATTACCTATGCAAACACTAAACATAGATAATTAGGCTTATTGCCTATGATAAATTAACATCGAGAAATTATTTACAAAATAAAAAAATTATTAAAAATATTATTAGTGCAGAATTTGATTGACGTTGGATTGAGCTGGAGTTGAGGAAGAAGAGATCGCCACCAATGACCTGTAAAATAAAATTTCATCCAGAGTCGGTGGTGGTGGCTCCGACAGGACCCTCCGATGATCAAGTCAGCTCTTTTGATCAATAGAAATGGAGTGCTCAGGCAAGAATTTAGTAAAATTTTGGGAAGAAGAAGAGAGCTTAGAAAAAATATATTTGGAGGATCCCTTTTATAGATGAAACCTATATGACTGTAATTGTCCGATAGTGGACCGCTTGGGGCCATGTGGAATTTATTTTTATAATCATCTGATAGTGGGCCGCTCGAGGTCACGTAAAATTTATTATGGAGAGAGGTGTCGTCTGTTCATTGAGATCTAATAGTTAAAGTTTGGAGAAAGCAGGCATTGGTTGAAGAGCTTTGAAATATGTCAATTCTAGAGGAGTTCGGACCCCTAAAAAAAATATTGCTAAAGGGGATCATCCGAAAGAAATACTACTTAAAATCTGAAAGTAATCCACTGATAGATGGAGTTCAATTGATGGAGAAGTCTAGAAGGAGTCCGACTGGTGGAGAAGTTTGACTGAAGGAGAAGTTCGATAGAAGTTTGACTTCTGAAGAAATCTGACTGAAGGAGAAGTCCTAGAAAAATTTGACTGCTGGAGGAATCCGACTGAAGGAGAACTTCAAGAGGAATCTGACTATTGGAGAAATCTAGAAGAAGTTTGACTTCTGAAGGAATTTGACTGAAGGAGAAGTCTGAAAGAAGTTCGACTACTGGAGAATTTGACTGAAGGAGTGATAGGAGCACGATGCTGTCGTTAAGACACCGTGTTTATCAGTTTAATCCGACTTCTTAAAATCATTAAAATTGCATAGATAATAGTGAGTCGAGTCGAATCCACAGGGAAGGTAGTATTTTTAGATTTGAAATCTTTGATTTTTGAAAAGAGAAGAAGAATTTGAGTTTTTAGAATTAGGATTGAAGTCAGAAAATTAAAAATAAAAATTAAAAGATGCAGGAATTTAAACTTGGTACTAAGATCTATTAGTTAGATCTTAGCATCTACTTGCAAAGCAATAATTTAAAGTGCAGAAATTAAATTACAATAAAAATAAAAAGTAAGAAATTAAAATGCAAAAATAAAATTTTTATTAATTAAAATTTTAAAATTTAAATACATAAAATTTAAAAAGAAATAAAATAAAATAGCCTGATCTCTGATCTTGGATCGGCATTGGCAGAAAGATGGTGTAGAAGCTCGGCTCTTCTTCTCGGCACCCGTTGCTTCGAAGCAGCCTTTAACCCATAGCCTGGCTTCGCCCTGTACCAAAGCTTCACCTTGATCGGAGATATCAATTTTTGATGGCCTGGGGTCCTTTTTATAGAGCTAGGAGGGCTGGATATTTTTTCTAAAGGCAATATGGGACTAATAGCCTTTGTAATCATAAAAATACAAAGAAATTTGGATAAAATTTGAATCAAAATAGCTCTGATATGACTCTGGTAAATCTGATAAAATCCAGCCGTTCAATAGGAATCCAACGGTCCAAAAATCATCAAAATCGGATGCAGATAAGCTCAGATCGGGTCGGATTAAATTCTGGCCGTTGGATCGCGCTTGATCGAGGAAATCTGGCCGCAAATCATGCTTCGGGAGTCTTGATCACCGCCGGCAGCATTCTGGACCGTCGGATCTTCATCGCCTTGGATCGAGCGCTGCCATCCGATGGTGATCCGCGTGATGTTAATGTAATCTGAATAAAATTCGGAAGCAACCACAGCCGTCCGATCCTGACCGCAAACAACCACATCCGTCCGATCGCGCAATAACTGTTCCCATGGACCGCGTGGACCGGCCGCACCGCACACCGCAACCAATCAGCGCTTCTGTTGTCGAGTGAAAAGACTAAATTACCCTTGTGAGCCGCGATAAATTTCTGTAGACCCTTTAAGGGGTCTAGGTCCACCACGTGGCAATCTCTGATTCGCCGGAATTTTGCTGAGCTGGCGGTCCACGCCTGGATCGTGGACCGGCTGATGGCTTCAATGGCTGAGTCGGCTTTGATGGCTTGGCTTGGCTTGGTGGCTCGGCTTGCGGAGCCGGCTGAGCCATTTTCTTTTTTTATTTAATTTTTATTTATTTTATATTTTTAAAAATTCATATCTTTTCCATTTTAGCTCCATTTTTACTTGAAATTTATTTCGTTGTTGTGATCAAAAAAATGAGCTCTTTCTATTGATAATAAAATTTTATTTTTTAATTTTTATTATTTTTTTATTATTTTTAAATTAATTTTTTAATTAATAAAAATATGAATTTTTTAAAAATTATATATAAATTGATTATTAATTCTTAAAAATTAATATCAAATTAATTAATAAATTAATACTTTTATTGGTGAATTTATGATGCTTATCACACCCCCCAACTTAAGCTTTGCTCGTCCTCGAGTAAAGAAAGAATTTAGTTTTAAATACCTTTTTAACTTTAGAGTTTCGAATTTTACCTAAGCAATTTTCAAAATGGCCATTGATATTCAGTAGAGCTTAAATGAGATATATCATTGGGGTATTAATACTTATCAATAGAAAAATTAAGTAAAGAACATTAAATTTTTCAGAACTTTTTCTAAATTATTCCACTTTTATCTCTGATTTGTCTAAACTTTCATATAGGCAGGTGTATTGCTACTTCCATCCTTCATTTATTAATTTTTATTTTCACATTGCCCACTTTTTGATGCGAATATCATTGCTTACTTAGGCAACGGGACCCGGTTACTCGGTGGGAAACCAATGTTTTTTTTTTTTTTTTTTTTTTTTTTTTTTTTTTTTTTAACGTTGTACCACTATTGAGTGTCTTAACTCCTTAAGCTTTCTATTTGATCCATGTAGCGAGTCTTGGGCCAATGACTCCCAAACCAGTTGGCTTTAGGGCACTAGGTATAGAATACCCCTCGGGCTTACTAGCTCGAATCAAATAGGCTACGAGTTAAGACTAGCTTTACAACGAGCTTCTTTGCCCTTCCCACCTTTTGACGCGAAACTCAATGCTTGCTTAGGCAAAGAGGCCCGGTTACTCAGTGAGAAGTACTTGGAAACTATTTTATTAAAATAAATTTTTATATGAAGAAACGTATAGTTACCCTACACAAGCCTATAAAAAGTAGACTTTTCTTTGATGCTAGTAGAAATAATTAGAAATGCTCCAAGAAAAAAATTTTTATGTTCTGGACTTAACTCTTTATTGAATTTTCTTAATACTTGATTCCTCAATATCTCATAGATTCTCTGAATCTGTGTATCAATTTTCTTTTTAAAAATGCTTAGTTTTAATTCGATTCTTAAGCATAATCAAGTATCTAAATACTAAATACTAACTTTTTCGAGGACTTAAAATTTTAAAATTTTTATTTTTCTCTCCCCCCAACTTAATCGACATTGTCCTCAATGGAGAAGAAAAAATAAAGGATGTAATAAAGAACATGGAAGAATACACCTAACTCAGTATATATATATATATATTTTATTATTTATTTATTTATTTATTTATTTATTTATTTTTTTTTTTGGTCCAGCACATGCCTTTAAAAATTTGAGCTCTCCCTCCAACTTATTCAAATTATCCTAAAAAAATAAGATAAATTAGATAAAAACTAAATATTGGGTTGCCTCCCAACAAGCGCTAAGTTTACCGTCTTCAGCCAGACACAATGTAGCTCACTATCCTGTGTCGAATATTGGATTGACAAATTCCAATGGTTTTGGATTGCCAATCTCAGAAAGTTGATGTTGATTTTTAATCCCATTATTGATATATTCACTGTTAATTTTTGGGATATATTTTATGATTCCATTCTCAGACCCATGTTTATTAAGAATTTCTCCTATTTGTTTTTCTAAAATGCTCATGAATGGAGTTTTAGGAGTTAAGTTTGATTCAATGGGTGCTGGAATGGTGACTAAAGGCGGTTTTAATTCTGGAGGTAAATTAATGTGATCCTGCTTAAACAACTCCATTGACATTTCATTACATGCCTTTTGATTTTTATAAGAAGAACCAGCTTCTAGGGTTGAAGGGAATAGGACATTAGGTTTATAAGTCTCGGGTAAATCATCTATTCTCTTTTTCCTTATTTCTATCTCATTTAAACTGGAACTAGCATCAGTACTAATTCCTGGCTTGGGTTCTTCTATGTGGTTAGTCTCAGTACTAACCAGTTCCTCTAAATTTTTATTTTGGCTAGCATCAGTACTAGCCTCTCTCACCTGGTCTTGGTATGGGTCCATAAGAATCCTATAGCTTTTAAGTTCAGGAATTACTTTGGTATTCTCAAATTGGAGATTCTTAGATGAAACATTAGATTGATAATTTAATCCAGGTGGTTGGTGGTCATTAGGTGGGTTGTTTGAAATTGGTAGGTTCGGTAGTTGATCTAGTTCTCTCCTCATGTTAGACTCAACTAATTATCCTATTTGAGCTTCTAGTCTGGCGATAGATTGCTGTTGAGTTAGAATTAATTGTTGAAGTTGGTTAAATCTATCATCAGCTAGATTGGTCTGTTGAGGAGGTGGGTATGAAGGCTGATTATAATATGATGGCTGGTTAAACTGACTAGGCTGACCATTATTATAGGCATAATTTTGATAATTTTGCTCAAGTGAAATTTGGGTCTGAGCCTGAGTCTGTTGGGATGTCCAAGAAAAATTAAAGTTACTCCAATCTGAATTATATGAATTTGAAAAATGGATCATTAATCAATTTGGAGTATCCTTGAGTAGCTTGAACTTGTTCTTGGATAAAATATGGAAACTGTGCAGTCATAGGATATTCACTTACATGATGGGTTGGACTAGCACAGATTGAATAATTCTCCTGATAATTAGAAGATGATGTGAATTGTGCAGGAGATTGTTGACCTAGGGTTAGGAGTTGATCTATTTTCTGATCAAGAAGGTCAACTTTATCTAATTTTTGGACTATTAGATTTATATTAGCCATTTGATTATTATGTTTAATGTGAATCAACCATTCAATTAAGTTCAACTAAATCAGAAAAAGCGATTTCCTACCATGCATGTATTAGTGTAACCCTAATGTATGGTTTAAAAATTTTTAGAATATTTTTTTATTTATTATTATTATTATTATTTTTATTATATTAAAAATTAATTTTTTTTTTAATTTTTTTTATTTTTAATTTTAATTTAATTTAATTTAATTATTAATTTTTAGTTAGTTTAATTTTTATTTTATTTTATTTTTTTTAGAGGAGAAAGGAAAGAAAGAAAAAAGAGTTCTAAAGAAGAGGTCCTAAGGAGTCCTAGAACTAAGAAGAAAGAGAAGAATTAGGTTTAATTAGATTTGATGTTGGTTAGCAATCAAGTTGGTCAATCAATCCTGACTAAGGGTTATCCTAGATCTAGACAGCTCCTAACTGCCAAGGTCACCTTCAAGCCCTCCAAGTGTAGGATTAGCCAATCAACTAGCCAGGTAAGTGTAAGGTCGGTGGGAGTCCCCCCGTTGCTTGCCTTAGACACCAATTATGCTTGGCCAGGTAAGCGAACGGAACCAATTAGAAACCACCTTCCTTCGGGCCCAATCGTCCCTGAACCACTTTCCTAGACACCAGTCAAATTGACTTATCCTAACCCGGTTCAACTCTTAGGATTTCCTTGTCCTATTGAGCTCGAGTTCCTAGGGTTGATGTCTAATTGATTTTAAAATTTAAAGGCTTAGGTCAATGCAGGATGTTGGTTGGTTGTTTGTGGGCTAAGGAAGGGTGATCAAATCCCCACCTTATCTTGTTTAATTGGGTTGTGCCCTTAATTTGATTTAATATGAATATGCAAAAAAAAAAAAAATTCAATCAAAGGGTTCTATGCAATTTAAACTAGATGCATGCAACTAATTGTAATTCTGAAAGGCTTACCTTGCCTCCAGCAATCACCAAAAAAAAATAAAAATAAAAATAAAGATAAAAATAAAACTAATATGATGCATGCTCTAAACAGTTAGGGTTTCTAATCTTATCATGAGGCTTTTAATTAGGTTTAAATAAATATTTTTTTAAATTAATTTAAAAAAATAAAATAAATAAATAAATAAATAAAATAAAAAAAAAGAACTAGGGTTAGGATTGATCTCACCAGGCAAAACTTCTGATTCTTTTTGTTCTTTTTTTTTCTGCAAAATAATAAAAAAAATTAGTAAGAAAAATTAAAAATTTTATTTATAATTTTTTTTATAAAAAAATCAAAGAGATCAAAAATTTAATATCCGTGCCTTCCCCGGCAACGGCGCCAAAAACTTGATAGCGTTTGCCGAATTATTTTTAATTTATTAAAATAAATCAAAGAAATCAAAATCAAAAATCAAAAACCTTCCCCGGCAACGGCGCCAAAAACTTGATAGGAACGCGATGCTTGTCGTTAAGACACCGTGTTTATCAGTTTAATCCGACTTCTTAAAATTATTGAAAATGCGTAGATAGTAGTGAGTCGGGTCGAATCCACAGGGAAGGTAGTATTTTTAGATTTGAAATCTTTGATTTTTTGAAAAGAAAAAGAAAAGAATTTGAGTTTTTATCAAAAGTGAAGTCGGAAAAATTAAAATAAAAATTAAAAGATGCAGGAATTTAAACTTGGTACTAAGATCTACTAGTTAGATCTTAGCATCTACTTGCAAAGCAATAATTTAAAGTGCAGAAATTAAATTACAATAAAAATAAAAAGCAAGAAATTAAAATGCAAAAAATAAAATTTTTATTAATTAAAATTTTAGAATTTAAATACATAAAATTTAAAAAGAAAAATAAAATAGCCTGATCTCTGATCTTGGATCGGCATTGGCAGAAAGATGGTGTAGAAGCTCGGCTCTTCTTCTCGGCACCCGTTGCTTCGAAGCAGCCTTTAACCCATAGCCTGGCTTCGCCCTGTACCAAAGCTTCACCTTGATCGGAGATATTGATTTTTGATGGCCTGGGGTCCTTTTTATAGAGCTAGGAGGGCTGGATATTTTTTCTAAAGGCAATATGGGACTAATAGCCTTTGTAATCATAAAAATACAAAGAAATTTGGATAAAATTTGAATCAAAATAGCTCTGATATGACTCTGATAAATCTGATAAAATCCAGCCGTTCAATAGGAATCCAACGGTCCAAAAATCATCAAAATCGGATGCAGATCAAGCTCAGATCGGGTCGGATTAAATTCTGGCCGTTGGATCGCGCTTGATCGAGGAAATCTGGCCGCAAATCGCGCTTCGGGAGTCTTGATCACCGCCGGCAGCATTCTGGACCGTCGGATCATCGCCTGGATCGAGCGCTGCCATCCGATGGTGATCCGCGTGATGTTTGTAATCTGAATAAAATTCGGAAGCAACCACAGCCGTCCGATCCTGACCGCAAACAACCACATCCGTCCGATCGCGCAATAACTGTTCCCATGGACCGCGTGGACCGGCCGCACCGCACACCGCAACCAATCAGCGCCGCTGTTGTCGGACGAAAAGACTAAATTACCCTTGTGAGCCGCGATAAATTTCTGTAGACCCTTTAAGGGGTCTAGGTCCACCACGTGGCAATCTCTGATTCGCCGGAATTTTGCTGAGCTGGCGGTCCACGCCTGGATCGTGGACCGGCTGATGGCTTCAACGGCTGAGTCGGCTTTGATGGCTTGGCTTGGCTTGGTGGCTCGGCTTGCGGAGCCGGCTGAGCCGTTTTCTTTTTTTATTTAATTTTTATTTATTTTATATTTTTAAAAATTCATATCTTTTCCATTTTAGCTCCGTTTTACTTGAAATTTATTTTGTTGTGATCAAAAAAATGAGCTCTTTCTATTGATAATAAAATTTTATTTTTTAATTTTTATTATTTTTTTATTATTTTTTAATTAATTTTTTAATTAATAAAAATATGAATTTTTCAAAAATTATATATAAATTAATTATTAATCTTTAAAAATTAATATAAATTAATTAATAAATTAATACTTTTATTGATGAATTTATTAACATCAAGGAGAAGCCGACTAGTTCAAAGAATAAAGAAGGAAATCGAGGAGTTTGGCCCAAAGCTGAAAATGGAGGTTCGCTGCTGGAGCGATCTCTTCTTACAAAAAGTTGATACGATCGAGAGGAGTTATCTAAATAGTCTTTCCACTCTCAAGTTCGAAATTCAATGAAAGGGAGTACAAAAAAGACGACTATCAAAGTTCTTTTTTAGGCTCTGCATCCGTTGAGGTTGAAACTTGGGGGAGATCTTATCTTCTTTTGAAGTTGAAGCTCGGGGGAGATCTTATCTTCGATAAAAGTTGAAGCTCGGAGGAGATCTTATCTTCTATTGAAGCTGAAGCTCAAGGGAGATCTTATCTCCAGCCGAGGTTGTAGAAGATCTTATCTTCTATTGAAGTTGAAGCTTGGAAGAGATCTTATTTCCAGCTGAGGTTGTAGAAGATCTTATTTCCTATTGAAGCTAAAGCTTGGGGGAGATCTTATCTCCAGCCGAGATTGTAGGAGATCCTATCTTCTGTTGAAGTTGAAGCTTGGGGGAGATCTTATCTCCAGTCGAGGTTGTAGGAGATTCTTATCTCCTGTTGAAGCTGAAGCTCGAAAAAGATCTTATCTTCAGCTGAGGTTGTAGGAGATCTTATCTTCTCTTGAAGTTGAAGCTTGGAGAAGATTTTATCTCCAGTCGAGATTGTAGGAGATCTTATCTCCTATTGAAGCTGAAGCTCGGAGAAGATCTTATCTCCAACTGAGGTTTGCAGGAGACCTTATCTCCTATTGAAGCTTAAGCTTGAGAGAGATCTTCTCTCCAGCCGAGGTTGTAGGAGATCCAAGTTGAGGCTCGGAAGAGATCTTATCTCCAGTCGAGATTGAGGGAGATCTTATCTCCTATTGAGATTGAGGCTCGGGGGAGATTTTATCTCTAGTTAAGGTTGTAGGAGATCCAAGTTAAGGCTCGGAGAGATTCTTATCTCCAGCTAAGGTTGAAGAAGATCTTATCTCCTATTGAGGTAGAGGCTCGGGAAGATCTTATCTCCTATTGAGGTTGAAGAAGATTCTATCTTCTATTGAAGTTGAAGCTCGAGAGAGATCTTATCTCCAATCGAGATTGTAGGAGATCTTATCTCCTATTGAAGTTGAAGCTCGGAGAAGATTTTATCTTCAGTTGAGATTGTAGGAGATCTTATCTCCTATTGAGATTAAAGCTTGGAGAGGAAGTCGAGTTATAGAAGATCTTATCTCCTATTGAAGTTGAAGCTCAGAGAAGATCTTATCTCCGATCGAGCATTTTCTTTGAGATAGTCTAGAAATTCTCGGCTAAGGTATTCACCTCCTCGATCTGATCGAAGAACCTTAATGAGTTTTTTAGTTTATTTTTCTACTTCATATCTGAATTCTTTGAACTTTTCAAAAGCTTCAGACTTGTGTCTCATAAGATACACATATCCATACCTAAATAGATCATCGATAAAGATAATGAAGTAGATAAAATTGCCTCTAGTCGGCACATTAAATGAGCTACACACATCAGTATGTACTAGGGCAAGGAGATCTGTGGCCCTTTCCCCATGTCCTACAAAATAAAGTTTAGTCATTTTGCCTTGAAGACAAGATTCATAAGTTGGATATGACTCAAAAGTCAACGGACTCAATAGCCCATTTTTCTCCAATTTGTTGATCCTATCTTCTGCTATATGACCTAATCTTAGGTGCCATAGATATCTATCGTTTGGACTATTCCTAGGTCATTTGGCATTCATATTTTGCTTGATAATTAGAACAGATACATCAATATGTGGCTGATAAAGACTGTTAATAAGGAAATCATTTTATAATTTTATTTTTTTCATAAAGAATGTTACAATGGTTCTTAAAGAAGGTAATCACATAGCCTTCTAGTGCTAAGCATGAAATAAAAATCAAATTCCTGCTAGCTGCAGGCACATAATAATAGTCTTTCAAAACTAAGTCTAAACTAGATGGTAATCGAAGAGGCTATGTTTCCACCACCACTGTAGCAACTTTTGCTCCATTTTCGATGCATAGATGTCTCCATCCCTCAGCCTCTGCTATCCTCAAGATCCTGCATAGAAAGTGCACAGATGAGCACTAGAACCAGAGTCAAGCACCTAACTAGATGCAGAAGAAACCGTAATGTTAGACTCAATAACGAGCATACCTCCAGAAGGACCTTCCTTTTTGTTCTTCAGGGTGGTCAGGTAAGTAGGGCAGTTTTGCTTCCAGTGGCCGTCGCTATTGTAATAAAAATACTTTTCTTTGACAGTGGCCTTTTTCTTCGATTCTGCCTTCTTCTTCTTTCCTTCTTCCACCTTCTACTTTTTCGTAGACTTTTTTTCTTTCCAAAAGACTTTTTTTTGGAAGAAATCTATTTCATAGTAAGAACTGAGCCTTTAGAACCTTTCATAGAAAGCTCAATGGTGACCAGCATGTTCATTAATTCGGCCAAGAAATTTTAAAGTTTATGCATATGGTAATTCATGATGAATTGCCCATATGCATCAGTCAAGAATTACAAAATAACATCATTTTGCAGATCCAAGTGTAACTTCACATCGAGCTTCTTAAGCTCTTCCAAGTCCTTGATCATCATCAGACAGTGATCTTGGACTGACTGTCCATCATGCATCTTAGCCTTAAAAAGTCATTTCATGATTTGATACTTGGCTGCGCGACTCTGTTCACCAAACATCTCTTACAGGTGACGAACATTTGGCGAGCAATTTCGATATCTTCATGTTGGTGCTGGAGCTCATCAGACATCGAGCCCAACATGTAATATCTGATCTTATTATCTTCGTCTATCCATTTTTTCAGAGACATTCTCTGTTCAGCGGATGAATGGGCTGGTAAGTTGGAAGGGTCCTGGTCCAATACATGGGTTAACTTCTTAGAATCCAAAATGATTTTGTAGTTCCAGAGCCAATCTTTATAATTGGATTCGGTCAGTCTATGTGTGTTCGGGATACGTGCTAATGAATTGAACGCAGACATTTTTCTGTAGAGAGTCAAAGATTCTAGTTAAATACTGTAATTATGACTTGACCAATTTGTTTAAGAATTTTATTTTTAAATAAATTAGCTCCCACTATTTTTTTAAATCTCTACACTCCCTCTGTAGAGATACGAAAATCTCCATAATTAATGATTTCTAGTAGGTGGTGCGATCTCACCAACTGACTCATCACCTCATCTAACAGTTATTGGTGATAGGTTAGCCAATGAGTGAACAACTCTTGTTCAATGATTCTCTAATCATGGTGCACCCAAACTTGGTCTTTAATTCATGAATCTCACCGTATCTAAAATATTGATCCACTCCTTAGTTAAGTTAGATCCACCATTTACGCAGACTGAATTTTTAATTGAGTCTCTCACCGTATCCAGAATATTGAGCCAAACTTATCCTCCAGCCCATAGCATCCAATGCTTAATAGACATGGTTGTATCTTTCCAATGCAACTGAGCCACCATATCCAGTCGAGAACAATCAACCCCGGAAAGGGTCCGCACATCTACAATGGTGGAAGACCTCAGACTTAATCTTTTCTTAGGAAGAATTGATTCAGATCTCATTAAACTAGACTTATCATAGTCATAACAATTATGACTAACCTAGTGGTATGGGTTAGCTTGGATTATTGACCATCTCAAATTAGAATTGAGTCAATCGATATAGTCAGGCAAGTGAGACCGGTGGAAGGGATATGCCATTAACTCATACAAGAATGCATTCAGATCGAGTAGCTCCCAATTAAAAACCAGTCGATCGTATCTGTCAAACTTACCTTAGATACCAAATTGTTAAGCCAGAACCAATTGGATTAGCCTACAATCCAGACTCTAACCTCTAAGCCTGATTAGGTCTTGCTTGATCGTGACTTGATCTTGACCCAAACTTAATCCTATTAGGCTGGTCAATTTAAGCATTGTTGATCTCATCTAACCAACTCTTGATTCAATTTGATCAATCGCTTAGACCTAATTGAGGTACCCAAGTCTGAACCCAGTATTATGAATATGTCATAGATCTAAAATTCTTAATTTTAGATCTAATTAATATTTCACAATCTTAATTCTTAATTAAGTAGGGTTCATAAATAAAATATGCACAATAAATCTTAGGATTTTAGGATCTAGGGTTTTATAGAAAGTAAGTTTTGGGTTTCTGATTAAGGACGAGCGTGCAGCACCCCTACACGTCATAAGAACATCCCATTGGATGGAAGGAGAGGGCCTTTAAACCCTTCTTCATTCTTATGATCGGATAGCCAAGAGGAATGCCTTAATCAGGAACATGTAATACTACAAAATAATTTTAGATCTATATCATATATCTCATATACAAATTAGATCTAATCATGACATATTTTGCATACATCTCATATATTAAATCATGCATATTTTTAGATCTAAATTATCTCATAATAATCTAAAAAATTAGATTTAAATTGATCTTATCAAAATAAACTCTAATCTAGACAACTATGTAGAACTATTCTACAACTAGTCTAGACATGCATCAATCATATCTCATATGATGTTAGAATTAAATAATTTTTATTTGCTATTTTTTAGATGTTATTATAATAATTATAATATCAAAAAATAATAGATAAATAGATCTAAAATATAATTTAATCAAATTAAATTATAAACATGCAAGACTATTCTATAGAACTATTCTATTTTAAAACTGGTCATACATATTTTCTAATCTTACATTCAAATCATTTAATTTTAATTTTTTTGATTTTAGATTTGATCACATCTCATATGACATCTAAAATCACTTATTTTTTAATTAAAATAAATTTAAAATCATATCTAAACACTTTAGAATCTTAGCTTTGATACCAGTTGAAGGAAAATCCTGATTTTCCAGACCAAGTTCATTCAGATCTGATCAGATCAAGAGATATATATTTAAAAACTTTTATCTTTGATCTAAATCAGATCTAGGATATTTTAGATCTAAATTTTATTATTTTAATAATTAAAATAAAATATAGATAAATTAAATCAAATTTAATTTACTATGATGTAGGGTAATCCTATTATCCGTTGATGATCCTATAAGCAGCGGAAGGTTCTGGATCTAGCCACGCAAGTGCCTGACCTCTACCAGTATTCACTCTGACTGAATTTGGAGATCCTCTTCTTCTCTAATCACATCTTCAAAAATTAGATCTGAATCTGATTTAGAGGATCTTCAAAATAACTTTTGAAGATCAGCAGTTGTCCTTTGCAGCAGCGTAGCCTTCTAGCTTTCCATCGCCTTTCTCTCACCTAGATTGCACCAACTTAGATCCCAAACTTCTTTGGGCATGGAGAGGAGAGGGGGAAGATGAACTTGGCATGGAGGAGAAAGAGTGAGGCAGCCTTGGGGCATAGAGAATTGTATTTTTTCTTTGAGTTGGGCATAGGGTCTTATTTATAGACTGTGAGTGATCCAACTCCTCTTCTTCTCAAACAATCACAATCCTTTGTGAAATCAGATCTAAATTTGTTTGATGAGAATAGAGTCCCTTGAATTCATTCTTAGATGGTGCCTAAGATCAGTCAAAGTTGATTCTTAGGAGGAGTCTAATTGGAATCCAATAAAGAGATGGAGTCCCTATCCAATAGGGACTCCAAGGCACCTCAAACTTGGGCGCACGCCACCCTTGATGTGCGCCCTCATCCTTGCCAGCTTCTGGCAGGGGGACAAGCTCCCACCAGCTCTTCAATAGGTGTATGACATGTGGCCAGAAGTTAAAGTATCAATGGTCAACATTTGACCAGTCAAAGATTAACTTTTGACCAAAGTCAAAGGATGAGAAATGATAGGTGACCAAAAATGGCAAGTATTATCTTACAAAATAAGACAACCCTTTTCTGACCTGGACAGGCTCCAGTCAGACCAAGTGAAGGCCTCTGATCGAGCATAAACTCCTTTGGCTCAATCAGGACAACTATTTGTGATAGTAAAAAAAGAATGTTAGGTTCAATCAAGTGCTAGCATGATTTTTTTGAACCTAATTGAATCTCATTCAGATCAATTGAACTGGATCAGTTCAATTGATGATCACCATATTCAAACCCTTCTTTATGTAATCCAGTTAGATTCAGTTCTATACAGTAATAGGATATGTCATGATCTCTATCATCGACATCATCGAAACTCCTTTCGATGTATCAGAATTCTTCTTATTCGAACAGCTAGAATGATCGATCATCTAAATCATTCTAATTGCTCCTAAAATCCACCAGTGACATCTAGCAGTATATGGTGGCAACCCATCAGAGCTGAATGCGAATCACTTGGTGCAGCTACCCGTGTGATTAAGTTCTTCTATCTTGAGCTCTGATCAAATTAGGGTTAAGGTGAACTCATCAAATCCTAGTTTCTGTCATATGATGTAATCATTCGATTCAAGTCCGATGTGAAAACCTAAATAGAAACTCTTTCTATTATTTCACTCTACCATGGCCATGGGCTTCTGGACTTGATTCTTATGATCATCATAGGGTTGCTCCTTTACCACCAAGGTAGATAGATTCCATCTTGATGCAATCCAGTTCCTACAATGAACATGCTATAGCCAACATATACCTCAAGATTTTGAATGGCTAAGAGATCGAGTTATAGTATAGTCAAACTATGACACCCTCAAGGTGAATTATCGATGCACCTCAGATCAAAGAACTAGACACACTACTGCAGCATCGAGTCAGTCATTGGTGAGAAGATAGACTTCTTGATGACTACTCAAGGTGGTCACGCTCAGTGCCCTCGTTCTCTAACGAGTACCTATACTCTCGCTCTGGTGTCTCCATACCGTAGACTCAAGACTCATCTACTAAAGAGAAGTGATTGTACACCAACCTTCTGGATCAATCACCATCCTCGTGATGATCCTATGGTCGGAAATATTTTATGAGTTAATAATGATTATTCATGTCTTAAATTTTCAACTCTTGAAAATATGAATTATCATTACCATTAACTCAAAGGATGTATCACAGTCACTAAATACACATATGTGATAGAAAATAACCCATTTCATTAATTATAGTCAAAATTATAATTTTGCCCATAGAAGTGTATTACAAGTGTCAGCCAATTCTGGCTTCTAGGGCACATATATCTAACATTTAGTGCTTCAACGAGCTACCATCTCTCAGCATCAAAGCCAGGAGAAGCTTGCCCCAAATTAGGAAGACCCATATGAAGTAGAAGAGGTTGTTCGATCTGAAACTTATCATTTGAAGGAGCTTGAAGGAACAACGCTCCCACAATCTTGGAATTCAAAAAATCTGAGAATATACTATCAGTAATTTTTCTTCAATAAAACTACTCCATCTCAATATTATTATTTCTTGGTGCAAAAACTATGTAATGATAGAAAAGAAGCAATCAAAAGTGATCATGTTAGAAATAGGAGGAGAACCTCATCCTAACATGAACAAGTCGAAGACCTCATCGATATAAGACAAGATTGAGGGAGAGGTCGTATCGACGATCCCAACACTTTAATAGAAGATAAGATCTCTTACAGCCTCGGCTGGAGATAAGTTCATCCCTGATCTTCAACCTCAACAGAAGATAAGATCTCCTACAATCTCGATCGGAGATAAGATCTTCTCTGAGCTTCAACTTCAATAGGAGATAAGATCTTCTATAACCTCGACTGG